>JAAAQI020152564.1:28016-42947 GCA_011800005.2 Stichodactyla mertensii | reverse complement strand
CCCAGAATCCTCCTCGGTCTTACCTTCGATGATTTAACCTTTTGAACCCGACAACGTTTTTTCAATTTGGTATATACGTAAAGGTATCAGGGGACCTTGAAGACCGGCTTGTATAAAGCGTGATAACGCACGAATAACGTACCGTTAACGAAAATAAGAAGCAACACGATTCAAAAGAAAAGAAATTTTAAACTTGTGTGTGTTTTGAACACGTTTTGTCATGTATGTTATGTTCAATGCCCAAATTATTCCAGAGGTTTTATTTCTTTGTCCAGAGGATTATGAGTTTTACGAGTGATAACGTATTTTATAGGCCGTTTCCAACAAGAGAGAGGTGACCAGCAACCCCCCCCCCCCCTGGATCACTGCACACTACAATAGAATAAGCAAATCTGATAGTTCTAGGGGGGGAGTCTCCTTTATTTCCACTGATATAAAAACAATATTTGCGTTCGCTATTTTTGGTTTCAAACATTCAAACAAATTTATCAAAGTATCATTATCTTCGGGAATTAGTTAGGTTCTAAAAAATGCCACTTAATGATCTTCTACACCCAGTGGGTTGCGCTTTATTTATCAGGGGACACCGGAAAAAATATCATCTAATTGCACATTACCAGGATGCTGTGGTAATGTTCGATGGTGAGGAGACAGAATATATACCGATAGGTGAGACACAACTACTGATCAATCTTGGAGAGTCTTGGATCCCTTTTATTTTCTACTGCTGTTTTACTTGCCTCAACGCAACACCATCTGAAGTAAGTTGTTTAGATTTCTTCCAGTTTTTGATAGCATAACAGTTGGCTTTCAAATTTAGTACTGAGAAAATTTCTTCAAAAGTCAAGAAAGTATATTACCGCAGCAAAGCAAGCCATGAGACCGCAAACCCTTCGGGTGGTTTTTTCAAAAGTTCATCCATTCTGGGGTGCGGTTATTTTAGTCTTTTAACAATATGTGGCAGGCTGCTGGTTCAAATGCGTACCCGAAAACTCAAGCTAGTACGATACCAAGAGTTTGCTTTTGGTTCCGACTTGTTGCTGTCAGTGTGACAAAGTTTTTGAAATAGGTGTATATGAGTAAAATACATGTCGATAGACACAGGAAACATGACATGATAAGATTGTCCGGGCGCACCACAGACTATCTACGAATTCTATCTTCGAGTTTTGACAAAATAACTCCATGAAATTAGCGTAACGGATAACACTTCAAATTTATGACTAAAAATGTTAAACTATGAGAGTCGCAGCATAAAAGTTACGGGTAAAGAAAAGAATATTTTTTTAGAACTAAAATCCGTCAGAACGTTGCGTACCACCCACCCTGAAGGACCAGCACACCAGTCACTGCAGTACTGGTGACCTCACTTCTACAAGAGTTTGAATCCAATGGTTTTTTCCTCTTATCTGATGTTCAATAATAGATTTTTCAAATATGAGGATTTTCGGTATAATGACCCAGGTGTCTGTTTTCGGCAAGCAGCCGAGGAATGACAGAAATGGTAGTTCAAATTACTACGACAAAGACAGCTCACAAGCATTATTCATGATTTCTACATCTCATTTCGCCGGACCTTTGGAGAACTGGGTGCTGTCATCGTAACTACACGAAAATTTATAAAGGCGTGTGAATTTTTTAAAAAGGTGTTTAATTTTGACAGTTTATTTCTCCGCTTCAAAGACAGAAAAATGTGATCGGTATGTAACAATTATTGTGCCAAGTTATTTGTAATGGAATGCATTATGGAAAAAAGTTATAATTTTATTTCACTTCAATTATTTTTTTCCGATTTTGAAGCTAAACTTAAACGAAAACTTGTCGATTTCCAACTATTTGACAAAAAAAACGACTTCGCCTGTGTCTTCATTTGTAAACCATTATCGTGAACTAAAATGCTTAACAATCGACATTTTGAGGGATCTTTTGGCGCCACTTGTCGGGCTTTTAAATGAAAACAACTGTTAATTGGGAAGCGTAGATGAGTGATACAGCAGGTTTGATCTCTGGATGACAGCAATCACAAGTGAGTAGAGTGTTTTGTTGGCTTTCTCCTGTGCTTTGAGGGTTTTTCTCACTCAGCAAAAACCTGACTAGAATGATAGTTAATTGAAAGTGCTCAAAACCTTTGAATATTAATTTCTACCTTTCAGATATAAAACAACGGTTATTTAGTTCTAATCGCCGTCTTCAATTAGTTTGTTTACAGTTAGATCTATCGCTGTGACCATGGTTACGCTGTAAAAATGTTTATTTCCCAGGAAGAAAGTCCTCTTTCATTTATTTACTATTTTTTTCATAAATAAGAGCCCCTCAACACTGACAGGACATTGATAGACCAGTAGTAGCTAGTTAATCATGACTCTGATGGACCAGTAGTAGCTAGTTAATCATGACACTGATGGACCAGTAGTAGCGTAGTTAATCATGACACTGATAGACCAGTAGTAGCGTAGTCAATCATGACACTGATAGACCAGTAGTAGCGTAGTCAATCATGACACTGATAGACCAGTAGTAGCGTAGTTAATCATGGCACTGATAGACCAGTAGTTAGCGTAGTCAAACAGAGTGGCAATATTAGCCAAGAAGTCGCATGTTTAATTTTCTACTAATTCTAGATCCAATGGTATAAAGTAGGGCTCCGTTCATTTACGGAATTTTTTATACATGTACTAATTTCTAGTTTTTATTTTCTGTTTACAGACTGAGTGAAAGAACAAATACATGATGCTGGTTGTCTGTGTGGCATTTCTTCTGATTGAGTTTCTACCACAGGCTGTTGCAGGGTCTTCATATCCTGTTACACAGTACTCTGGAAAGTTCAGCGCCTCGGACTTTGAGAAAGACACAGCAATCATTGGTCATTCCTACAGGAACCTAACCACTCAACAGTGTTCAGGAGTGCTTCAGTCATTGTTTATTTGACTGTAAATGTCTGTCTTATCAGATTACTGGCACACGATGCGAGTTGGTGGACAAAGATAACGAAACTTCAAGCATTCGATCAACTTTCAGTGATTGGTATTACCAACTCAGAAAATCCTTTACGGGTACGTACATTAGGTGGATGTGATTGGCTAGTAGCTAGATGCTCATACGATTGGTTGATGTGTTTCACTGAGTGATACATAAACCGAAAGATTGTACACAGAACGAGTTTGGAAGTGTTGAGAAACCCAGGTGAATAATAGCAAATGGTTTAATGATTACGTCCAAAATAAAGAGTCGCGGTTACTAAAGGCTAGAATCGATCTATGAGAAGTACATACAGTCCGGGAAACGAGACCATTTTGGCTCATTTTCTTTAATTTCCCTTTACATCTGAAATGCATGCGCTGATTACCATATAGATAGTGACAAAATGAAGCACAAAGCTAAGTGCGTGTTCTAATTAACCTGAATTCACAATTTCCTTCTGATAGAATGACGTAAGCTGTCTATTCGAATGTCGTAATGGCTGTTGCCATAACAACCCCTGTATGAACGGAGGGACCTGTGTGGAGACTTGTGAAGACGTCAAGCGAAAATTCAAGTGCGTTTGTCCAGTCGGGGTTAAAGGCTTGTATTGGCAGTTCATAGTGTCGTGTAAACTCCACCCCTCCTCCCTCCCACAATCCTCCTTGTTTTTTTAACCCGACCTCTAAGATCTTCTTGGAATTTCTATTTAAACAGTTCAACTAGGAAGATTAGTCGATTGCTCTTCTTACTGAACCCCCTGCCCTCCCCCTAACTAGCTCTACATCATGCAATCGTTTATTAGGTCTGTGTCACTGATCATGTTTAGTCGTGTTCCTATTGTTCATACCAGATTCTACTGGAAACTCTTTCAAAAACTTTCTAAGCTTGAAAGTCTTGCCTTTCAGTACCACACCATATTCTTTGCACACGAACTTGAATTTTTTCCAATCAAACGATTTCTTTTTGCACGTTTTTATCTCTACCAACTGAAAGCAAGGAACGCGAATGACGTTGAAATACAGCCGACCGACAGTAACAGCGACAGGACCTGTGAGGTTCCATAGACAGTCATACAAGCGGTTTTCACAAGAACAGTGGCTCATATGCATTGGATAGTAATTCACGATGCCAAACCGTCGACTGAATGAAGGAATGGTAGACGGGCAGTGATCGTGTTCACGGCAGCAGAGATCTGTCTGAACATGTTTTCCTTTAAGAATCGAGTGCAAACAACTATCAACTTTGTCACTCAATCGTAAAGAATATTTACTAGATTTCAACTGCTTACCTAGATCCTCGAAACTCATAGCGTTGTTCCCTCGTCCGCACCACTTTGTTCCTTTGAAAATCAAGCGATTTTTGTCCTTGTTGACTCGTTTCGTCTTCCAATTATATTTACTTTCGCAATCACAGACCAGTATTGCAATCACAACAAGCTTTAAGATATTTAACCACAACTTCATCATACGTACAATTGAAATGACCTTCTTCAATATAGATATAATCGCCCTTAATTCTCGCACGCAATTATTTTGAAACTCAGCCAATTTCTCAGAAACTTTTATTTCACAATTGAAGACTTTTGACCCCGAGTATAACTCAACGGAAGATAGAGCGGAAGAGAATAAATGATCCCGTTAAGCCAATCAGCTTATCCTGAAAAACAGTACGATGAATATCCTGTGGAGAGTATTTCAACGTCTCTGTCTAGATCCTAATTTGGGATCCATCACAAAATAGGCCGAGGCTTATATCAGGATCATAACGGGACCGATTTATTTTTTATCGGAGGGGGAGGGGGGGGGGTCATATGAAAAAGGGTTGTAAACAGAGAAAAGGATGCGAACACAGATCTAACTACAAATGGGGGCGTCAGTTATGTTTTTTATTTTTTATTTTGCCTTATTAATGCTCAGTCCCATCCTGCCCTGACAATAACACTGAATCCACCTGATCCCCAACATGCGCTAAAGGTTACAATAATTCTTACACGTTTTCTAAAAAAATATATATAATTTTTCCCCTTATCCAGCTGATACCCAAATACGAGAAGCCCAAAATACAGAAGTGTTTTTCCCCCCGAGTATTGCATAGATATCTGGTAGTTTTGTGATTTGTTTTTCGAGTTCCATCAGTTTACAGTAGTGACGTTGCTACCGGACTGAACTGGAAACTGCTGTTTGAGGAATCTCTTGGGCATAAAGGTCTTTCCTTTTAATTCTACGCCATACTCAGAACACACGTACTTGAACTTCCACCAGTCAAAGGATCTCTTTTTACACACTTTCACTTCAACCAAATGAAAACATGGGATGCGAAGGACGTTGAAGTATATGCGCCCAACACCGAATGCTACAGGACTGTTGACGTTCCACAGGCAGTTGTACAGTTGCATTTCACAAGAACAATGACTGATGTGGTTCGAAAATAGATTCAAGATGCCGAATTTAAGTTGCAATGGAAGGATAAATGTTGGGCAAAGATCATGGTCACGACAGCAAATGTCCGTCTCACGGTGTTCACCTGACAAGGAAGTGGAAAGAAACCTCCTTAAATTTCTGTGGAATTTCCGCATTTTTATTTGTCTCGCGCGATAAGTCATGATAAAAGATGGACATTATGAGGTTCGCACCTGCTTCAATCTTTAAAAATCTTGATAAAGTCCCATGAAATGAGAATCAAATGACGGTACGTGACTTTAATACTTACCTAAGTCATTAAAACTCATAGCATTGTTGCCTTTTCCACACCATTTTGTGCCTGGAAATACAAACTTGCTGTTGTCTTTCGCGATGAATGTCTTCGTTTTCCAGTCGTACATCGATTCACAATACATCGAAGCATGTAATATAACTGCTAGAGTTACAAACACCTTAAATGAGAAGAATTCCATCTTGAACGTACAGCTGCTATGTCCCGTGTGCAGCAATGGAGATTTGCTTTATATAGTAATCACTGTGACCTGTTGTTATATGAAACCTTTCCAATGAACCAATAGAATTGCTTTAATCCGGAGACTGGGTTTGGCTCCCTATCGGCAGGGTCAAAAAACTGAGTCCAGAAAAAGGCCAAACATAAAAATGATATCAGTTATACAAAAGAATACAGCGCCTTCGGTAAAGTTCCTTGCAAATAGAGACCTGTTTTCCCTTGGATTAGGAAGAGACTCTGCCTTTTTGTTTCTCTAGTTTCCGCTGAAACTCGGTAGAAACATAGCCGAGGCAAACAAAAAGGCGCATGAAGAGTTTCACGTAGTTTATTTCATATTTTTCCAGAAATTCGAAAATTTATAATTCCCCATACATTTGTAACAGATACACAAATACAGAGCTTGGGCTACCTGTGGTAAAGTGGGTGGTGGTTAACTAGATATAGACCTGTCAGATATGATGGAAGTCTTTCCCCAGTAAGGTCTGATATTGAAATCAAATAACCAGAATTTACAGTTAAATTCTAGGTTTCCAACGAAAATAAATTAACGATCGAAATTAAAGACGTGTCTGTCATTTTGGTTGATGCAACGAAAGAAACAAGACCAACCGTTAAAGTCATCCAACATGGCGATTATGACGTCACCTGACTCAAAAAGACAGTGTGCAACTGAGATGATATTAATAAATACAAAACCAAACTAATAAAATAAATAAACCACCAACAAAATAAACTAAAAACCAAAATCTTTGATGCTTTAGCATGCACGGCTAAACTGCGCAAATAAATACAACTTCGTAGACTAAGGGATCGATGAATCGGTCATTGTATACACCAAATTGAAAAAACGTTGTCGGCTTCAAAAGGTTAAATCATTGAAGGTAAGACCGAAATGGGTTATGGGTAAGTACTTTGCAAGGCCAATATTATATGCATAGCATATAGTTATCATTGCAACTCTCGAACATTGCTTCGAATTCTCGAAGAACGCAATATTCGAGAACTATAACAATGTTCAACGCATATTATGGGCCTCATTAACTATTTACCCAGAATCCTCCCTGGTCTTACCTTCTATGATTCAATCTTTTGAACCCGACAACGTTTTTTCAATTTGGTGTATTGTCTAGAGGCGGGTGAGGCAAGGTTCAATAAGTAGGATCACATAAGTTGTTCTGTCAACGAAAATCCCATAATTCCTCGAGGGTGATCAGTTAGCTTTTATAACCCGCCTCAGGAACCTTTTAGTTCCTTGGGGGATCAGAGCAAAAATCCTTCGCCGAGCACCCCCCCCCCTCCTCGCTCTAGACAATAAATAATATTTGGTGCTTAAGTTTCATTTCATTTTGAGTTTCATTTGGAATTCATTTTCGTTTGCTTTATTACACGTATGGTGTGTCTCTTTTATTGTACTTCTGTATTTCATTCCACTTTGATATTTCCCTCAATTTTATTCTCTCTTTCTTATAATACGATTATTGCTGACGATGGAAGGCTTGACGTGGGATGGTAGTCGGCGTAGCTATGTAAAAGCTCAGCAAAACAAACACTCGCTTGATGATTGGCTACCGATGACGTATATTCTAATTCTAATTGGACCATATATTTTCCGGGTCTTGTGTGCTTATCCAAGGCTGCAAACAATTTGAAACTCCATTTTTCGATCCTCAACCTTCTTTCAAGTATTGCAAGAATATAGCACAGGTCAGGTTAGATTTCTTGTACATGAGAAAGGTGTGGAATGCCACTCGAGCTCAGTATCAGGCTCTGGTCTGTTGGCTTCTCTTTTAAAGTTACGAAACTTAAATTCGGAACTCGCTATCGAAGATTGAAAACCGCTTGTCTTGGTTTCCTTTCATTTTCCTTTCCTTTCCTTTCAATTGACTCCATCTTCCCACAGTTTTTCTAGCGTTTGCAATAATTTTTCTACTTCTAATATGGCCGTACTAACTGATTAATATTATGTTAAAATCGATGGAAGATCGTGCCATAGGGTTCTATCTTCATCGCTTACTTCGTTGGTAAACCTTAATATATTTGCACTTTCAGTCATATCTTCCATGTCTCCACCAAATTTACTTTAATCAACTGCAGTGTAAGGCCCTTTACCGATAACATCACATACTTTTGTTTTCAACACTAGCTATAACGTTCAGCGATAGTTTAAAGAGCTTCAGAACTAGGACTGTCGTGATGCGGAACCACCTACCATTATGCTAATTATTTTCATTTATAAAGTTCAGATATTTTTGAATTTATTGACTCGACTGGAATTACAATTCAGTACTACGCAAAAAAAAATTAAGCCTTTTAAGAATTTCCTGCAAGTTTCGATATAATTATTCATGTGGTTGCATGAGGGAGAAATGAAAAATTTGAAACGTCTGTTGTAAAAATAATTGTACAAAAGTGTAACTATAATTTCTTGTATAAACTATTATGTTAGTTAGGCTGCCAGAATGTCAAGCAAAGCAAAAGAAGGAGAAAGCATTTACCGCATCCCTCCCTATTACTACATCCATGTTCTTGATCAGAACACTAATGTCACCAAAGTGGAGGTTGGCCCAAAGACCTTTATCCGACAGGACAATGAGAAGGTATTTCAGCTGGATTTACATAAATAAGTTTTATATGTAACTTTTAGCAGTATATGTAAATATTCTTTAGCCACAGTTGAGAGGCGGATATATGTGATACCTCAGAGATACCAGTATTGTAAATATATGAGAGAAGTACTTGTCCTTTATAATGAAGCCCTGGTTTGAGATTTGAGATCAATGTCTAGAGGTTCGAGCAATTCTTGCATATGCATTAATGATCTTTATATACAATTTTTCAAAAAACATTGTTGCAGCATTGACTGATGATTGAGACTGCAAGGGATGTTGGTAAACTAAACTTGAATTCATTTATTCACATAAAACACACACTTACAGACACATTTTCACCTGCAGAACTGAAGATGTCCCTTGTCAATGTCCCTTGCATCTTCTATTGTCAATTGATGATGCAACAACCATTTTTGAAATAAGCTTACATTTTAGCATAAAAATTACACTAACCTTATTTGTATGTTGATTGCCATCTGCAGGTAATCCTTGGACCAGAGAAAATGATAACCATTCCTCCTCGGCATTACTGCATCATAGAGAACCCAGTCATGAGAGATCCTAAAGATGGAAAAGTGATAGTGGATGGGTATGGGCAAATAAGACTACGCCATGCTGATCAGGTAATTTTACCCTCTTTGAAATAAATTAAAAATTACCATATATATAACAGACAACAACACAATAAACTAAGCAGTGTTTTATGCTAGAAATTTATGCAAAATTACAACATATCTATATTTCACCATTAATTAAAGGGTTAAGAAGTCAAAACAGTCATTAACAAGCATCCATGCTATATAAAATATTTTTCTAATTACATGAATGTGTTTGTATTAGGAAATTCGTTTGGCTCAAGACCCATTTCCATTGTTTCCTGGTGAAGTTCTTAAACTGGGTTGTACCCCATTGAGAATTGTCATGGCTAATTCAGCTCTTCGTCTCAGGGCTGTCCTTGACTATGAAGATGAATCAGGAGAAAAGAGGGTTGCTGGAGATGAGTGGTTATTTGAAGGACCTGGTAATAGTTTATTCTTGAATTCTGTTGCTGGTTATGGTGATGGTGGTGGTGATGATGATAACAATGATGACAAGGTTGGTAATGATGAAGATGATGATGGTGATGATATGATGTGGTGATTGTAGTGATAATGATGGTGATGATGATGAAGTTTATGACCATGGTAATAGGAATGCTGATGGTGATGATGATGATTATGATTGTGATGATGGGGCTGGTTAATGAAAATGATGATGACATTGATGGTGATGATGAAGGTGGTAATGGTGATGATACTAGTGATGTTTATGATGATGAACTGGTAATTGGTACATACTTTGTTTTACCCATGCATTTTAAGGTACCCTCATACCTCGCAAGGAAGTGGAAGTCATTGAGACAATCCGTGCTACTGTCATACAACCCAATCAGGCCATCAAGTTACGAGCAAGAAAGGAAACCAGGGTAATTCTCCCCTACCCCCACCCCCTAAAAAACATTTCAAAAGAGTAGTAGATTTAAGGCTTTCGCGTGACATATTCATAATTAAAATGGAAACTTTACGGATTTCATGCGTGTGAACGATATTTGAAGAAATTGATGTTTCAGCTACACTGTGGTAGCCTTCATCAGAATGAATGAATGAATGAATTGACGTTTCATTCTGATGAAGGCTACCACAGTGTAGTCAAAACCTCAATTTCTTCAAATATTGTTCATACACGTGAAATCCATAAAGTTTCCATTTTAATTATTTCAAAAGAGTATTCTTTGAGTACAAAAGGGTTACTGTAAAAAAGGCTAGTAAACAAAGGCTAGTACTAGTATGTGATTATATCAAAAGAAACAGGGGCAGATCCAGGGGAGGGGTGCAGAGGGTGTGCACCCTGCTGAGATGAGCAATTTACAGTCAATTATGGCTTTATTATTATCTACTTTTGGTGCTCAAGTATCAAACATAAATGGTGCTGCATCAAAAATTCCCAGGGGTGAACCCCTGCTTGAAAAATCCTGGATCCATCCCTGAGAAATATATCTTTATCTTGGGTCCTGATATTACTGAGCCTCCCTATGTTTGATATCTGTACATAATTATTTTTAGGATAGAGAAGGTCATCTTAGAGTTACAGGTGAGATCTGGTTGGTAAGGAGAGTTGGTGCATACTTGCCTGGTGCTTATGAAGAAGTTGATGCTGTTGTTGATGCTTTTGTCCTTACCGACAAGGTATGTACATACCATAACACAGAGGTGTTATGGTTTTACTGCTTGCTTGTTACTGACATTGCAAAATTAACTGAGGCTGGTCACCTGCAACAAAAAAGGGAAAATTTCTCATAGATTTCTTTGTATCTAATTGAACAGCAAGCACTTCATTTGGCAGCCACTGGTACATTCAAGGATGTATATGGTATCACAAGGAAAAATGGTGAAGAATGGCTCATTACCAAGAATGAAGCAGAATCACACATTCCTGATGTGTATGAAGAGGTCAAATAACACTTCTTTTACATATTCTAGGGATTTGTTTCACTTACAATGATCATTAGCATAGAATTGGGGACAAAAACTATACTTCCAAGTAGTTTGAAAATACACCCTATCATGTTTGCCCATACTCCTCCACTGGACAATGCAATTGGCATGCCCCCCATCTCTTAAAAAAAATATCTCTGTTGACTTTATGTGAAGTATATTGAACCACCCTCATAGTCCCAGTTGTTGGGAGAACACATAACTAATTCCTCTTTCTTTCCTCATATTCTAGGTGCAAGGTGTTGTAGATATTACAACTTTAAACAATCGTCAGTACTGCGTTATCTTGAACCCAATAGGTAAAGATGGAAAGCCACAGTTAGGACAAAAGAAGCTTGTCAAGGTACGTGGGACAGATTCAGAGTGCGTGTTAGAAGTCAAAGGTTTTTGCGACTATTTTTAAATCTTTCGAACTTCTAACGACGTATGTAAAGATAATTATGACATAAATATGAACACAATTCTAGTTTCTTACCTTTCTTTGAATCAGTCTGGTTGAATCTTGCTTTTTATTTTTGCGCGGGAAAACCTAGAACGCGTTCGTACTCCAGACAACGCATGCGCATTTGCGTTTTATATTTTAAAAATTAAAAAAATAATTATAAAATTATACATTAAAAAAAATTTAAATTCATCTTTATTTTTTACTTCATTCATTTGCGTTTCTCGACATAGAATGACGAGCATTTTTTCAAAGTGATTTTCAGATTTTGTGAGTAATTGGACCCGGATATACGTCATTCTTTCAGGGGGAAAAGTCATTTTTCCTAATGCCTGGTGAAAGTCTTGAACGTGGAATACAAGATGTCTACATTTTGGGTGAAGATGAAGGACTTATTCTCAAATGTAATGAAGCCTTTACGGACATTGATGAAGATGAGGTTTGTATTTCATGACAGGATGAAGGAAGTAATTATAAAATATCTCGCCACATAGAAATTCATGTAGCAGCCCTTAGCAATAGATTCTACTGTTATTCAAATAAAGAGACAGGGTATTCTATAATCTAGCGGAACTTTTGTCATTTTTTCTTTGCTCTGGTAAATACACTGACACAAGCTGGTTGGGTAAAAACTGATAAATTGTTAAGCAGTAGGAGTGACTGAGAATAATACTCTAACTAAACAGAAAGAAATCACACGAAGACCGGGAGACCGCTGGATGATTCGCGGGCCCACTGAGTACATCCCTCCAGTTGAAGTAGAAGTGACTGACAGACGCAAAGCGATCCCACTGGACAATAACGAAGGTAAGTGCCTTCTTTACTCTGGATTTTTTAGGGGACTTTGGCCATATTTTATGCTATAGGCTGCATCGGGCTGTTTTGACACAACCAAGGATGTGACTACTGATTTGACGCCGGTGGAGGTCGTGGGCTCTTGCCAATAAAAATCAGTAACTGAGGAGAAGGTGCTGCCTTTGTAATTACATCTGCAAATGCGTAGACCTTCAGGTCTTCTCGGATAAGGACGTTAACCGTAGGCCCCTCTTACCCATCCCTTCGTTAACCTTTTGAACTATTCGTATAAGAGTGATTCCGCAATTCGAGGCATACGTACAAACCTATTTAATATCCACTCATGATGGTATGTTGCGCGGCAGCCCATGGCGCCTTAATATACAGCCCGTAAGTCCTCCACTAATAATCATTACAATGCACATTGAGACTATTTGAAATGCGCCATATAAGAACCTCCCATATTATCATTATTATTATGTTGATATACATCCGGTATGATTCAGGTATCTACGTGCGCGATATCAAGACAGGAAAAGTACGTGCTGTCTGCGGCCAAACCTACATGCTTACTCAAGATGAAGAGCTCTGGCAGAAAGAGCTTCCTCCAGCCGTGGAGGAGCTTCTGGTTGGTGGAAAGGATCCCTTGGCTGATCGGGGTACTCGTGGGTTCTCAGCCGATGGAGGTATGATAGAAAAAAAAAAAAAAAGACCAGTTCAACCGACCGACCCGACCAGTCTGGCCTTAGAGCAAATTTTGTATGAATGGAAAACGTAAACAAAAAGAGAACCTAGCCTTGCAACATCTTGTGATGGCTCCAAATTCAAAATACCAGCATTGTAATAGAATTAGGTTTATTGGATTGGTTCTGTGATGTGCGGAAGCCATTTACGAGTTACAGTTTCCCAGTCATGGGCGAAATTTTCCCAACCGTTATTGATACGGTACGTTTGGGAACGTCACTAGATATAAAGAATTATTTATTCTTTATTTTAGCGCGTGTTAAAGGGCGCAACAAGACAAGAGTCATCACTTATAGAGTACCACACAATGCCGCTGTACAGATTTACGACTACAAGGAGAAGAAGGCCAGGTAATGTACCGATAGTAGCCTGGAGTTAGAAGAATATGGGTTGTAGAATCAACGACTTTGAGAAAATAAGAGATTATTCATCAAAAAAAACTGCTAGAGTGTTTTGGGTTTCACCTCTATTGACGTGCCTTCCGCTGGAGAAAAGTTTTGGATATTTTCATGTGGTAAGGCCTCTTAAATGGCTACCTTACTTCCCTCCCTATTGACTACTTTCCACACATCGGTACACTCGGCTGGTCAAACATTTATTAAATCGAGGCTTATAGTTTCAAATGATTATTTGTACCTTCCACTTTGAATTGAATGCTTTGTTTTTTGACAAGCAAACTGATGTAGTATTAAAAGTGTTCAATCCAGCATCACCCCCCCTCCATTTCCCTCCTATCCTGTTCTCCACCTACATCTCCTCCCCTCCCCAATAAGGGCTATCGAGGGCTCGTATCTTCATATAGTTTTGTTAATGCTGTTGTTCCTATAGGGTAATCTTTGGTCCTGAGCTAGTCATGTTGGGGCCTGACGAACAGTTTACTCAGCTGAGTCTGTCTGGAGGGAAGCCCAAGAAGCCTAACGTGATAAAGGCCCTGTGTCTCCTTTTGGGTCCTGATTTCTGTACAGATATCATTGTGGTGGAAACCGCTGACCATGCTAGGCTTTCACTTCAACTCTCTTATAACTGGTATGTTATACTGATAAAAATACTGTTAAAAATGCGCTATTCAGCTGGGCCGTAATGTCTTCCATTTCAGTTTGGATGTCATACCTTATTAATATGGATGTACCTCAAACAAAGAATCTTAATGGAACAAATTATTTCATAGCTGATTAGAAGGTCTATTCTGATTGGTTTAACTGAAGGCGCGTATGATAGGCTGTAGGGCTTTTCCTGCAAGCGATTGGAAACCCTCAGTCAAAACCTGCATGCTCCGTAAAAGTATTCAAGTTGAGTTTAGGGGCTGTATCATATTTTTCCACTTCAGGCACTTCGATGCTTCAGACAAGAGTGAAAAAGAGGCTGCAAAACTGTTTTCAGTCCCTGATTTTGTCGGCGATTCTTGCAAAGCGATTGCATCCAGGATCCGTGGTGCTGTTGCCGGCGTTCAGTTTGATGATTTCCACAAGGTAACTTTAAGCTCATCACAAGGTGTACTTTAAACTAAAGGTCCTTCGATTCTGTACAGTTGATAATCTTTTTGTCATTTTCTCGGTCGTAGAACTCGGCAAAGATCATAAGAACCTCTGTGTTTGGTTTGGATGAGAACCACAAGATCCGCAATAGCTTTTCTTTTCCTGCAAACAAACTAAACATTACCAGTATTGACATCCAGTCTGTTGAACCAGTAGACCAAAGAACCAGGGATGCTTTGCAGAAATCTGTGCAGCTTGCTATCGAGATCACTACCAACTCACAAGAGGCGGCTGCAAGGTTAGTTAGGTTTAGAATCCTTGCTGCGGTAGGGTTTACTGCTAGGATAGGGTTTACTGCTGGGGTAGGGTTTACTGCTGGGGTAGGGTTTACTGCTGGGGTAGGGTTTACTGCTGGGGTAGGGTTTACTGCTGGGGTAGGG
>JAAAQI020152564.1:0-19016 GCA_011800005.2 Stichodactyla mertensii | reverse complement strand
ACTGTGTAGCAGTATCAGAGGTGAGAAGGAATAGGTATGGGATATCATAGACTGTGTGGCAGTATCAGGGGTGAGAAGGAATAGGTATGGGATAACATAGACTGTGTGGCAGTATAAGGGGTGAGAAGGAATAGGTATGGGATAACATAGACTGTGTATCAGTATCAGGGGCTTGATATGAAGAGGAATGCCTCTTTCATCCTCTCCCCAGTTGCCTTATGTCCTTATGTTAACTGTGCAACCTCACCTGTAGCTAAGCTTATGAGATAGAATACACCTTGCTAAGCATCATAAATAATCATTTTTTTATAATTTATTTCCAAAAACCAAAACAAGAATATAAATTCTTTCATAACATCAAAAATAGATAAAACTTTTCCAAAATCTTTGTAAAATTCCCCAGAAATGCACATTCCCATGCACCCCTATAGCCTCCTCTGCAGGCATATCTTCTTATTTTTGTATACATGTATGTATCTTCACTGGGTGTATTATGAACAGGTAGTCCACTAGTAAGAAAACACACTAAGAGATGCCTACAAAGGTGGCTAAGACTCTTATAAATTTACACACAATGTTCAATGTTTTCTTCAGAAAACTTTTCTTTCAAGAGCTTCTTGGTGATCATGCAATGAAAGCCATGTTGGATGACAGGAATTACTACATGTTTCACAGCAATATATTTTATTATTCCAACATCCAGTATGGCTGCATGCAGGTAAATACAAAAGCCTAAATAGGTTGAATTTAGCTAGTCAGAGAAAAGCAAAGACATTCATGTTCCAACCTTAATAACACTGCTGTTGACAAGAGAGGACTTTCTCCTTTCACTCAGAAATCTTGATATCCTCCAATAATAATACAACTTCATCTAGGCCAAGATCTTTAGCAAGATCCAGGGGGGTCACACATGCTGGAATTCCCATTTTGACACTTGGATCACAACCCACAGACAACAATAAAGACACCATTTCTTTGTTTCCTGAAGTAGAGAAAATAATGACCAAGTTAAGATTCAAACTTTAGGCAGCCTCCTCTGACACTTGCAAAGTCAACACACTAGGCAACAGGTCACACAAATACAGTGACTGCAGAGCACCTTTGAAAGTGAGGGAGCTGAGTTTTGATAGGGATAACAGATCACCTTTGAAAGTATTATAATCAATGTAGATTTGAGAAAAAAAGTGCCCTCCCTCCCCACAGTTCTTGAAATTGCTGCTACATGTGACTGCAACAAGACATGGTTGCTTAGTGCACATGAAGTGAATGAAGTGATTTTTCACAAGAAATCATACATCACACAGTAAGGGAGCCTGTATACTGGCTTTAATTTTGGTTGGTTTTTCTTTAGTTGCAAGGACAGGTTGCATGAGCAATACACATGCAGAAACAGTGTGAATATTCTTATTTTGTCCCCACAACCTGTTGCATAAATTCAAACCAGTTTGAATGTATGCCATTTGATGCTGGGAAAAATTCAGTCCAGGAATGCAGATTTTTCATGAAAATGCTTATGTCACACAAGAGGAATAATTGTCACAGATATAACATATATCATTGTTATGTCCCAGTGAACTGTCCTCTAGTTTGTCCTGAACATAAGACATTTTATCAACTCTTGCAAATAAAATTTGTATCTAAACACGTCAACCATGCCTTGTTCTTAATCAAACAAGCCCTTATGGATAACATGCTTACCACTAATGACTGCCCAGTGTAATGGAGCTGCTCCCTCACATTCACCATTCCAGGAATTCACATTAGCACCAGCTTCAACAAGCATCGTAACAATGTTAGTGTTACCAGTATTTACAGCTGCATGTAGAGGTGTATTACCAGATGACAATGCTCTTTTATTCACATCTAGATTAGGCTGCATCTAAAGGTTATAAGAGAGTGTCACTGGTCATTGTTACAGGGGGAGGGTGAACTATTTATACATTTACAGGGGAGGGGAGACTAGTGTACATATTTATTAGGGGCAGATTTATAAGGCACAGAGAGAGTGGAGAGGGAGTTTATGGTAGCACACACAGCAAGACATACATGTAGAGCAGGGCTATAGTCACCAGTGAGGTTGGTCTTTTTTTTGAATGAATGAATAAAAGATGAAATGCTGTCTTTTTGTCTAAGACGTGCTCCATTCCATAATTTTAATACCAACCTTTAATAATAGTTTTAATATTTCTTCTTGGCCACTTAATATTGCAGAAAACAAGAAACACCTTCCATCAACAGTTGGTTCTGCAACTGCTTTAAGTTTATAATTGAGCATTAAATACTGAAACACTTCAGCCAATCCCTTCTGTATTGCCTGGAAGGCAAAATCTGTGGCAAATGAATTAATGTCTTTATTTAGAGATGAAACTCCAGCTTGATCTGAAGATGTTTGCAGGGAATGAATTTGTTTGTAGAACTCAATAACCCCTGAGCATAAGCTCACAACAGCAAAAGCTCTTGTTGCCAAAACATACTGAACAAACTGTTTATTTGATGTCGAACACCTTACATTTGATAAGAGAGCCTTGTAGTTTTCTTTACGTCCACAACACAGGCACATGAGAAGGTTAAGGAAGAAAGATTCCCCTTCAGTAGATGCAAACTTGTGTGGATATTCCCATAGTACTGAGCTCATAAATGTTGAAATATTCTGCACTGTCAATTTTTTATCTTGTATTCCAACTCCAAAAGCAAACTCTACTTCATCCATGATTATACTGAATTCCATAGCAACGAGTTCCCATCGCTTACTGGGAGATACCTCTGTCAACCAGAAGTTTGCAAAGTTGACAAAGTTGTTCTCTGAATGCAGCCATAAAGTCAAGGTCTGAACAATTTCGTTGGCACGAGTCAGCCAGTCATTAATCACAGTTGCATCGAAAAATAACAAAAGGGAGTCAAAATCTGTCTTAACTGATTTACTAGAATACCTTTCCTTCATACTTGATATTGGTTTTAAAGGCGTTTTTCCTGATATCTTATCTGAAGAGACAGAACCATTCGGACTTGCAGGAGATGAACGACCTGAACCTACTGGACTTGAACTTTCACTGCTTGTAGACCTGGATTTACGAATTGGAGGCAAAGGAGATCCTCTGCCAGATGATTCTGGAGAAACAGGAGGACTTACTGAAGATAAACCTTTCGTTTTAGGATAATTTTTGGACTGCACAGTTGATTTCGTTTCCTTGGGAACTGGTTTGCTGTCAACTCCTTCATTGACATAATTTGAATCCAAAAAAGAATTCCCATTATCATCTTCCCCATGATAAGATAACCTTGACATACATATCAATTCTCTGAGATCTCTTGTACTCCTACTCATATTTGATTAAGGCATTAAATAATTTTCTATTGAAAATTCGTCCGGATTTTCAAACCACATCCGCCATTTTGAGAAATGATTATCGTTGTACCCAGAATTCTTAGCGGACAAAACAGTCTGGTTTTCTATTGTTCTTTAAAAAAATCAAAATCTTGTTTTATTCCTAGTTTAAACAATGCAAATTAATTTTTACGAGTCTAAACTTTCTTCGTATTGCTACTTTTTTCGAGACAAAAGGTTTTAAAGAAAGAAAGACAATTTTTATAACGTTCCCATAATGCTAAGCGCACCTAGTGTATATAAACCAAGTTAACCCACGTGTTCTTTCTCTTTTCCGCCATCTTGAATCAGTGAACGGCAAAGTTTTGTGGTTCACCTCTGTTCAAACGAATAAGTCGGCCACTTTAAAACATGGTGAGAATTTGATATCATAGATTTGAAATTTAATAAATCATCTAGTTTCTGCAATGTATAAATATACTAGAGCCTTTTCAAAATTGCAAATATCAGAAAGCATTATTTCAAGTAATTACATGTGGAACAACGTGTTGTAGAATCTCAGTTTTCTTTGACTTTTTAGTCTCTTTATAAAGAAAAAGGAGCCGTTCCCGAGGAAGAAGTTCAAATCCACAGGATTCGCATTACACTCACCAGCCGTAATGTGAAAAGTCTTGAAAAGGGTTGGTACTAGTGTGAACCATTTTCTACTTCATATTCAACTCCTGAATAGAAATTCACTTAAATTACATACATTAAGCTTACATAAGCCTAGATTAGATCATGTCATGTCACAATACAGAAAATTGACGATGTCTGTTATCCATGCAAGAACACAGCTCTTCCAATCAGAATACTAATCATAGCACTGTTGCAGTTAGAGCAGTTTTCGTGCGAGTGGGAAACTTGCGGTACTAGCACAGCACATACACAGTACAGTGTGCCATTTTTTATCACTAAAATGGCTTCCCATTGTTTTTGGGTGAATCATCCAATCACAATGTGTAGTTACCATTATTGAAAAGTATGGTACAGCTACAATTTCGTCTTACCGTTTCTCACTCGCACCAAATCCACAAAATGTGACACAACATTTGTAGCTTTTTAGAGCAGATTTCATACAACTGTAAAAAAGTCACAGCACGGTAACTGCCATAAGCGTTCCTTGCAGCGACTGTGATGTTGTCTAGAATTTTGAAGTTCCTTGCTGCCCCTTGGCCATGTCTGTGCTGCGTTTGTGATGCGACTATTTCACCATCATACAAAATCTGCTCTATCATGTTGTGATGGGATGAGACTTACATAAACAAAACCATTTCAGTACTGTACATTTCCCCACTCACGAAAACCACTACATATGCATAGCAGTCTGAATGAGATTTAAAAAACACTGGTATACTAGGATAAGTTTTTTCCTTCTTGCTTTATTTCCTGAAAAGAAATGTTTGTTTATTTAGTCTGTGCTGACCTCATTCGTGGAGCCAAAGAAAAGAAGCTGAAGGTTAAGGGACCTGTGCGCATGCCCACCAAGTACCTAAAGATCACCACTAGAAAGACACCTTGTGGTGAAGGTTCCAAAACCTGGGACAGGTTTGAAATGAGGATTCATAAGCGCCTTATTGATCTTCACAGTCCCTCTGAGATAGTCAAACAAATCGTATCCTTACTGAGAATTTTTTTGACAAATTCAAAAAGTGTTTGCTCAGTGTAGTAACATGATGCAACTGGTACAACTTTGGAAACCCTGTCATGTTCCCCAATCTTCCAAAATGAGTGCAGGTCCACTTCTCCCTCAATCTCACACCCCCTCCCCCCTCAAGAGTCTGAAAACGTTTATTTCTTGATATAGAATAATAGGGTAATTTATTACAACCACAAGCCAAGCTTGCACTTTGTTCTTCAACTGTCTTTATCCTAAGAACATCAACACCAGGCTTTCACACAGTAAGCCCATTAGTACATGAGATAAATGAATCCCCATACAACAGCTTATATACTTTAATATAGCTATGTGGCAATTTTTGAGTTCATGTGAAAGGAATAATGATAAATGTGATGTTGATATGAAATGACCTGTTAACAGTACCTTGACCAATTGATTTCCAGACATCTATCAGCATTGAACCTGGTGTTGAAGTAGAGGTCACTATTGCCGATGCATAAGTGCAATAAAATGTGAAAAAATGACCATCAAGAAAAATAAAAAACTTCACTGATATTGATAATGTTTTGGTGTATTTGCTCTCCATTAAGTTTAGTTTTCTTTACTTTCATTTTTTTTTACATAGGCCCTTTCTACAAGGTGCATTGTGGTCTAGCTTGGGTACAAACACTATATAAGGTGTGATGAACAATATAAATTATGTTTGTACTGGAGCTAGACCACAATGCATCATGTTCACTACCTCAGAAAAGGTCTATGCCACAGTTAATGATTACAAGAATGAATGAGTGGACAAGTTTTTCTTTTTGCATAAGAAACAGATCATTTGTTGGGGGTTGTTTTATCAGTAAATTGGGTTTTACTTTTTTTAAAAGTTAGGAAAAGCCAAACCATACCCTCTACCTTCCCAACTTATCAGTAACCATAAATCCTTTCTTTATTCAAAAATTGAAGTTGTTTTTGACTCCAAAATTTCAGACAACTACTACTTGAAACGTTATTCTAAACAGTCTTTCATCACACATGAAAACTGTAAAGCTCTTTTCTGTTTCATGAATACCTCACATGAAAGCCTCGAGTTTGCTGCTGCTTGGACCATGTAACAAAGGCTTCAATTTATGTTGGTAGTATTGGAATACAGTAAATGCATGAAAATGTTCAGCCAAGAAAGATGTGAAATTATGGTCATTTTTGAGAATCCAATAGACTGTTTTCTCAAGGTTGTGTGCACATCCAATCTTGACAGACCACAAAACTGAAAAGCGTAAATTCAGAAAAGGAGACCTTTCCTGAATTCACTTGGATGATCACAAAACAATGGTTCCATGTTGAGACTGAACTTGATTCTTTTGTTTATCAAGGCCAACCTCGACTTAACCATTGTTTTGTGATCAAGCAAATTCGGGGAAGGTCTATTGACAAGCAAATTTTATATTTAAAAAGGAGATTGATCAATTTTATGGATTCTAATTGCAAAATTTCATAAAAATGTGTAATAATTCTTATTATAAAGCTCTTGTTCTGGTATTGTGGCCCGTCAAATTCCGTGGATATGGATGAGCGCGCAACCTCGAGAAAAAGGTCTTAGATTTTTCTATGGAATTTTGACCATTTAGTTGGCAAGAATGGGCTTACTGTGGCTTTACTACGTAATTGACCGGAAATACGTCAAAGCTAATCGACCTATAGGAGAATGATATATCACGTGACCTTTGCATGCTGGTATTTCACACATGGGTCTGGCGGGAGATATAAAAACATGGCGTCTCCTGAACGAGTTTGTAGTTGGTTTGATGTCAGAAAAGATCCAGATAACTACCTCGAAACAGCACAAACGACTGACGAAAATACTCCATTGAGTCCAGGAGAGATCAAAATCATGAGAAACCATTCAAAAATTTCGTCAAAACTCTATTCACCGGCAAGAAAGACATCAAAACAAAAACCATCTTTTACAGTTCACGGGTCACCTAAAACGACGACAAAGTTGGTAAAGTTAAACGTTTATTTCTAATTCTAAAGAACTCTAGAATTTGTCAAATAGTTGAGAGGAGCTCAGGAACGTCGGCCTTGAGTGATTCATTAATGTTCGCATTCTGTTTTACCAAAGTTTAAGCAGAAACGTTTCTCTGTCGATCTTTGTTAACTGGTGAAAGAGCTTTCATCGTTATTAGTATTAAGCTTATAATAATCCTATTCCCTTACTTCTAGCATCATAATTTTTCTTTCATTTCTATGCTATTGGTAATATTGTGGTATTAGAGCACATCTGTGAAGGGTTCTCAAGAAGAACGCAAGACTTTACAAGTTCTTCAACCAGCAGCAGATGGAAAAGGACTACTTGTTGGAAGGTCTGGTGTTGTCAGGAGAGAGGTCAGATATCTACTGAATTTAAGATTAAACGTTGAAAAGGTCCGTAGTTTTAAGAGTAATTTTATTTTTATTTAGAAACAGAAAAAAGCTTCTACCAAATCCAAGTCACAAACAGTCACACCTCAAAGTACATTGAAAGATTGGACCAGTTCAACTGCAGAGTCAGGCTCTGATTCAGATTCAAGCACTCAAAACACAGCTCAGGTTTTAATCTATTTGCATACTTTTATGTACAGGCTTTAGTATGTTTAACTGACACATTTTGATGAGAAGCTGTCCAGTTATACCAAATAGGTAGTTTAAAAGCCTGTTTGGCAGCATAAAAACCTGTGCACAAAAGAATGTGAATAAATTATAAGTGGTCATACTTTTGTGTGTCTTGCTGTAATAGGAACCCCATAGAATACGTTGCTGTTTACCTATTTTCATCACTGATTTTCATCCCATTTCATCTTTTGTCTTTGTTTGTTTTAAAGACTGATACTGCAGAAAATGTGAGCAGTGAAGCATTTGCTTTAATGGTACAAGGTATGGGATAACAATGAATCAATAAAATTCTTTAATTATATTATGTGCTGTCATTCCCCCTCCCAGATGGCTTAACACTGATAGGTACATTATGTCAGGTTGATACGTGCTGGTAAACACCTGAAATAGAACAAATATGCTGCTGCCAACCAGCTAGACTTTTCAACTGAAGTCTGCAACAGTCATAACAAGAATTTTCTTTTCAGATCCACCACCAGAAAGATACTGGCAAATTCTTGCTGAAGAAAGACGGATAGCACTACAAGAGGCACTGGAAGAAAATGAGAAGGTATTGCTAACTGATTTGATGAAAATTACTTGGGTAATTCTACTTTACCCAATAAAATGTAATTACTATTATTATTAATTGCACTACACATTTTGTTTTTGTACAAGGAAAAATTATGTAGAAAACTTGTAGATATTGTTATACAAAATTGAAACAATTTTTCATGTTATGTAAACATGCTGGTTGTATGGTTCACTTTATATAAAAGCCATGAGATTGTATCCTTATCATCCAATGTCATGGCCAGCAGTATTTGACACAATAAGTTTAGAACTACATATTTTTGTTAACAGCTTTGCAAGGAGCTTGAAGAACAAAAAGAATTATGTTGTAAACTAGAAGAAGTTGCTAGCCAGGCAGAATACTTTGCTAGTCTCTATAATGTAAGTACCAAAAGTCATGCTTTCTGTACCAGTACATTCAATTATCACAATTTTAATACTACAGCCCATTACTGTAAGACAATGTTATATTGACTACTGTCAGAATAATTTTTACTTTTTACCTAAAAGTTTTATCTTATCAAAATAGTATTGGTCTTAGTGTATGTACACAACATTTATCATAATTTTTAGATGGTTATGGCAGGTGAGGCTCCTGATCTAGACAACACCAACACCAACAGTTCCGAAAAGTAAGCCTTATTTCATCAGTTGACAATTAAATGGCATTAATTAAACCTAAACTCTTGTGGCATGCAGTTATTAAACCAACATAGCAGGTTTTCATATGTTTGGGAATTCTGAAAAAATAATTGTATTGTTTGATACTTTGTTTACAGTAACGACTCAAGAGAATCTAATGTTGATGGTGATTCAGACACATCCTAACTCTTTTCATTTGATGTACTAATTCATTATTAATCACCTATGTTAAAAAATTTCTATACATTTTTTTAAAATTATTTAATGATGTAATATAGTTTGCAAAAGGAAACCTTGAGTTATTTTCATTTGTTAGTGGGACAGATCTTTTGAAGGGAAGACCTGAAGATATGTTTTGCTTCCCATGCACGAAGGTTTCAGTACAAGGCTACATGCTAAATTAGATTTATTCTTTTCTCCTATCATGAATCACTGAGCATTATGCACAAAGCCTTGCATTGAAACCTTTGTGCACGACAAGTGAAGCATATCTTGGAAATGGGCTACTGGTCGATGAGGCCATAGGCCAAATCCTATTTGGCAGTCACAGGGATATTTTGAATCCAATTATTACCAAATTGGACAATACTTGCAGTCCTTTTAATAGTATTTTTTTAGTTATATCATCTGACTAAAATCATGACCAACCAATGGCTAGTAAAAGTTTGTCACAATCAAACTGTCCAAAATAATCATAAATTTGGATAGCTGAGGAAAATTTGAAAGTAATCATGTAGTTGGCAGTATAGAATTTTAGGCTGATGTTTCTTCTTTTTTGAAGAAAGATGAATGCAAAAAGTTTTGGACGTTTCCATGACAGGATGTCATGGAAACATCCAAAACTTTTCGTGTTCATCTTCTAAAATGTTTAAGTCTTTATTGATTTATTCTTTTTGAGATTTTTTTTAGTTACTACAAAAACTGATTCTAGAGTTATATTTCTTCCATTTAACTCCATACCAGTTTGCATCAGTAGTTACCAAAACATTATAGGCATTTAATGTGCTGTACCTTTGAAATGTCAAGTCTTTTGACATCCCAGCAAACAACAGATTATTTATTTCTAACACAAGCTATTACAAAGCAATTTAATTTAATGTCTTAAGTCTAACATTGTTAGTTTTGCTGATTACTAAGCTAGCAATAAGTTGGTATTTAATGTAGTAATTATTGGTTTGTTCCTGGAATTGAGGCTAAATATGCATAAATAAAACCTGGCCAGCATCCCTGACACACTGGGATTAATGCCTCTTATTCTATTCTCTCTTTTGCAGGTGTCTTTTTTTTTTAAAAAAAAATGCCTTTTTTAAGAGTAGCTGAACCTATGCATACTTAGCCTTTAATGAGGAAAATTAAATATTGAAAGGCTTTTACCCTTTCTAATGTAATATTTTGCCAACTCCATGCATCTTAGCAAATCTATGGTCTAGTTCTAATTCGCTAATCCTGAGCTTTTTGTACCAATCTAAGAAAGTACAAGTGCTTGAATTGCTCAAATGCAAGCAGGGATAACAATATACTAATGCTTTGTACAGGAAATAGCCAAAACAACTACAAAATTGTGCGCCAAACATCACTAATTCTCACTTATTCTAGACCTTAGCTCACCATAGAATTCCCAGTAGCTCAGTAGTTAGAGCATTCAACTAATATACAGGTCATGGGTTCAAATCCCATCTGGAGCTCAGATTTTTTGAGTTCATTTCATTTCTTTAAACTTCTTGTTATTCATTCATTGACTACAAAATTACTGTTAAAAATTACTGTTTTTAGTCATGACTATGCCACCATGATTGTTTTAATTGTATACACATGGTAGGAGAAATAATCACATTTTTAAAGTTTGATGACAAAAGAGAACCATAGAATTAGTGTCTAATACCTCTATATTCATGTCTAACTATTTCACAGGTTAGACTAAGTGCCATCACTCTATTTAAAATATGCAACTATATAAGTAATGTGTACAATGAGTACCAATGCTGTATCTGATATACAAGCTCAAGCTGCTTGTGATACATCTAGGTTGGCTAGATCGTGTTTGACTAAAATTTTGAACATACATGTGAATTGGGCTGAGAAAATCGGCTTTAATGTTTATGCAAATCAGGACAATACTGTATGAGATATACAAGCTCCTCCACGCTTATGATTTTCTATTGTTTTGGCCTCAATTATTTATGAATATTATAATGTATATACTACTGAGCAGCAGATTCCATGATATGAAAAAAGAGCCAATTCCATACCCCTTAAGCAGAGACTATAAGCCATACAATGCCAGAACCATCATATGTATGTTGAGTTATCTGCAGTCAAATAAAATCAGCCTCAATTATGCCTCACACTAGTATAATTTTATATATTGTCTAATAATGAGCATACATCATGTTACTATAAAAAGCCTCATTTCAATCAACCTTAATAGTTAGCAGAGAGCACTTGCCTAAATTTATTTACAACTAGTGTGTAATTTTTCCAACTGTATCTTGACAAAAGTTTTAAAAATGGGTGGTTACATTTACATGCCTGGGAACGCTCACTGTGATTCTCAATATTCTGCAAACTAGGACATTTCAATGGCTTGCTGTGAAATTGTTTTTTCTTGCAATCAATCAAAAGTAATCAGTCAGTACCTTTTTATATTTGTCTGATGGCAGTGAAAAACCAAAATCCAATGGACAGCTCACAACTGCCAAGCTTGCAGAATATTGAAAATCACAGTAATGCTATTCAAAGTGTTCTACTTCAGAAAAAACTACTATTTTTGGTACCATCACAGGAAAAAATGTTTAACCATTGTACCAATAATGTACCAGTGATATGCCATAGTTAACTGTAACCATTGTACCAGTGATATGCCATTGTTAACCATTAATATACCAATGATTTACCACTTGTAATCCTAATATTTTTCCTTTGTATGGCTGCTCCTTTCCAAAGGTCTACTGAAATCAGTCTAATCTATTTACATTACTATTTCTCTACAAAAGTGAAGGATACATAACTTGTAAATTTTGTAAAAAATATGTCAATATATTTTAAAAATTGTAAATAGGCCTCTACCTTAATGGCGTTATATACCTCTACACTCCCAGGAATCCCTTCAGTGGCTTTTTTGTCATGTTAATTTTCACTATAATTGTCTTGGTATTCTCAAAGGAGTTTTAACATTTGAATTTGAAAAGAATTCTGGTAGTTTAGGTATGAAACATAAGGGTTTAGGTCTATTATTTTAAATGACTTGACTTAATATCCATAATTCCCTGTCAGAGGTGATGTAATCCTGTATCTTATCTCTTTCCAAATGAGTGACCTTTCCTTTGCTGTTCGTGATGTGACATCTCTGTTCTCTACAGCTCTTCTAGCTAAATATGGCAAAGTTGTGTTTATAGCTCCATAAGGCACAGATTTGTAAACATCATAGTCTTTGTTACCTGCAAATTTAAATTACACAAAACTTGTCAATTGTCATCTTTATTCCTAGATAATACCAACCTGTAGTAGGTCTGCTGGGATTACTTGTACCAATACCCCAAACAAAATAATTCATTTGCTCTTTTAGAACCGCTGAATTGCTAATATTTTCATATAAATTTTCTCTGCTAGTATAGCTAGAATGATGGCATTTAACCTGTGAAACAGTTCTTAGTCTAATAGAGATTAGTAGACACTAAATTCCATTGTTTTCTTTTGTCTATTAGACTTTAACTATTAATTTCTATTTCATGGGTTAAGTGCCATCACTCTAGCTGGTTTCAATTTATATTTTAAAATATGCTATTATCATACCTAGCAGATATGATACTTGATCACACATTCCATAAAGTTGTGCAAATGATACTCCATTTTTCTTACCAATTCCTAACTCTCTCATCCTGTATCAAGTAATAACAAAATAAAGTTAATGTTTTGATTGCTCAAGTGAGAGCTAATTACTATTGACTTTGATGTATTTAACTCAGTGGTTTCTTTAATTAGGGACCACAGAAGCACCTAAAATGTGATAGTGCTAAGGTCAAAGGAAAGGGCCATAGCCCCATCTACACCACCTCATCACTGTTTGTGAGGATTGAGTAAACCTAAGGCTAACCATAACCAATAAAAGGAAATCTGTAACACCATGAAAAAAGAGAAATATACTTAACTTTACTGCAGATGTTTCAAGCTTTTGCCCTTTTACTCCGACGAAGGGTGAAAGCTCAAAATGCCAGTAAAGTTAAGTATATTTCTCTTTTTTCATGGTGTTACAGATTTCCTTTTATTGGTTATTGTATTCATTACACACCAATGCAGCTTATACTAGTTTACTCGCTAGTTTCCATCTAAGGCTAACCATTCAATTAATGAACCTTGAAATCAGTTATTTGAATGAGGTGTAATTTATCAACAATTCACTATAAATTAATAGCTCATGATTGATAGATGTCCACAATGCAATCAGAGTTTTAGGCTCTACAGTATGCAAATGGAGAAACAAGGAATTGATTTTTTAAAATGTTCAAAGAGAATTTACACAATTTTCCATAACAATGTAACAAGCTTTGGCTTACCTGTTTGTTGCCAACTGGATAGACTCCTCATTGTGTGTAGCTAACATAACTTCAGCTGGCGAAGAAGCTACCCTCTGCAAGATGATCTCAACAACTGCATCATATGACTTGCAGGTGTCTTCATATGAACTGTGGATTGGATTTTCATATCCAAGTTCAACTGATCTAGTTTTCTCTTGTTGCCTATAAGCACCTCTTACCAATTTCGCTCCAAAATGAAATCCTTCATCAGACATTAATTTTAGGTCACATTTTAGCCGATCCAAAGTGTCCTTAAGATAATGGAAAGAATAAAGAAAATTTGCTTGAATATAACAATCCCTATATATGTCTACTAGATGCATGTCTACCATAGCTGATACGCACACCTACTGGTATAAAAGCAGATTTCATGACTGAAAAGTGAACAGCACACACATTCATGATACAGTCAAGGCATGGGCCATATACCCGCTGGTATGTTCCATATACCCAAGGCCATTTTTTCTATTTCAATATTAGGTAGAAATTAAATGCCAAGTCTCACCTTTCTGTAGCACTGGTATGTTCCATATACCCATGGTATCCTTCTATTGTATTTGCTTTGCAGTGCTAAGATTAATTGGTGAATGCCTCCCTCAAGGTACGACTGCTCTGCATCAATCAGGAGTTTCACATTTTTACTTTTGCAATGCTGTTGAACAAAAAAAAAGATTTATATAATGAACAAGACAGTCATGACAATTATCCATTTTGTAATTTAATTAGATGAGCTTTCAAAACCTACATATTAGCAATTTAACACCATTTAAGTGTGATTTGTTGTGTATAACTGTGGTTCAGTCTAAATGATAAAAATTAAACTTTCAATAATATAATTCCTGGTTTTAGAGTGGTTTTCATTAAACCATGAAATACACTTTAGCGTATTATGCTTTATTATGCTTCGGTTCTTTTGTTTTTCATTGTGTCTATCTGACTATTACACTCTAATTAGTACACTTTTTTCACGGGTTAATGAAAACTAATGTAACAAAATTAATTAAATTTAATTAATTTAATTAAAGTTGTGATTTCTTAAGTCTGATTGGTGTTTAAAGCAGTACATTAATACATCACTTACCTGAGCAAAAGAGTCTAGTCTTTGTAGGGAATGTTTTAAGTGTTTGTTTTGATTTTCTGTCAGATGAGGCACTAAAACATGACTCTATTATACAGTAAAATTGTAAAATTAAAGATTTCATTAAACAATGAAATTGTGAATGCATGCACCACCTATGTAATCAAAAAGGATTGCTTTAAAAATGTGTTAAAAATGCATAATCTAGTGTGAAAACACCCTATTTACTAGCCTAGATAGCAAAATTCATAGGTGATACAGTTACATGTGTCCTATACAAGTCCGAGGAGTTCCTTGTTAGGTTATAAAAATATCATCTTACTATTTATACCTTAATTGAGCACCTTCAAGCTTCTCTTTCTGACTCTGAGGGTTTTTCCGGTTCTCCGGTTTTTCCTCCCTCCTCTCATTAACCAGGCCTAACTAATTCAAACTGGTTAGAGCTGTGTTCTGGGGTCATACATAGACTGTATAGTGGCTGCCAGAGGCAGCCTTCATATGCTTTCAGTTCAACTCTTTTGAGCTGCACCACTGCTGTACTTTGTGGTGGTGATTATTAGTGATAATGAGGTCTCAAACAATTTACCCAGACTGTCTATGGCAGTTTCATTACTAAATGTTTTCTTGGCATCAGAAATCTTACCGGTATTATATCATCAAATCCTCTTGCAATGTTTTTTACAGTCAAACCATCAGGTTTATTGATTTGTGCTTCATATGGGTGAATTAAATCACTCAGTGTTTTCTAAAAGGTTAAATTTAAAAGATCTTAATTTCTCTAGAAAATTAACATCACTGACTGTTATATCATAGGTAGTGATAGTCTGTTATGAGTGACGCTCTTTCCTGGCCACTAAGATATTCTACAGCTCAAATGAGCTTCAAGTTATACCCAATTAGAGCAGTTCCCAAGTGAGTGGGAAATGTATTGTCATTACTGTAGCAAGTACATTGTACAGCATGTGTGTCACAATACTAAAATGGCTTCCCATTGCATCTGTGTACATTGTCTGATAACCACATTCAACTATGCTGGTTTAACATTAAAGTATGGTACAGTTACTAATTCAATCTATCGTTTCCCATTCATACAAAATCTTCTCTAATTTATTTTTTTAATTTTAATTTTCTCACCAAAACTGAAGGACTGCATATAGCACTAATTCTCATCTGAGAGAAACTGCCAGTATCTTGAAAACAAACAAAAATATAACATACATCATGTAAATGAATATCAATTAAAATAGTTCCTAAGAATAGTCATAGCTCTAGCTATAAGAGATCTTTAAGAGACATTGGTTAACCAATGTTGGTGTTATCAACACAAGGACCTAAAGAGAGATCTTTTTAATAGCTGGAAGTGTGCATAAACATGCATGGCTGTGATAACTTCCTTGGAAAATGCTCTCTCTTTAAATCCATACCAGTCTAGCAACAAGAAAATTACCTGTTTTACTTATACAGTCATGAATAACCTCTGAATTTCTATCAAAAAGGGTCTCTCTGTAGGAATAAATTAAAGTTAAAATTGGTGCTATAATTTTACAATTATTATTATGATGAAAATAACAAAACAGTTAGTAAAAGAAAATATACACAGCAATTTAACCCAACAGTTTTAATTTAAATTAATTCAATTCATTATTATCATCTTCATATAGATTATTCCTGTGAACAAACCTGTTCTCAAATTTATCAGTGTCCTGTGTGTAATCTTCCTCTGTCGGCACACACAGAATTGTCCCAATACCATGTTCTTTTAAGCTCTCAATGCTGTTTTTGATTGAATTGTAATCTTCTCCAGCAACAAACTGACTGTACATAGTTTTCTTCATCAAACTTTCAAAAAGTCTTGTTCCAAGGATTTTTTCAGCAAATGCCATCAACTTCAACAACATAAGGATTTGAGATTTAGCACGACTTAATCTAAACAACCAAGAACTAGCAGAAACAATTAAATTTGAATGAGAGACTGGCTAAAGCCCATTTAGCACACTAAATGGAAATGTGTCAAGAAAAGTTATCTGTTTGATTTCAAATAAACATGAAAAAATACGTATCAGTGATTTATTCCAAATCAAACGCTTGACACTTTTCCATTTAATGTGCTACACTGTATAAATTATAGTGCAATTATTTGCATTTCAAGGGTAGCCAGATTTCAAAAGATATTTACGAAAAACTGATTTTCAAAAAGTTTATCATTAACATAAAACCTTTATATTTTAAATTTATATAAATTAATATATATTTATTCTCTTTCTAATTTGTAAGAACATTGAGATTTACATGGAATACAGTTAAGAAATAAATTATCATTATTATTATTGTTGCCATGCAGAAATGCATAGAGCAGAGTCATAAATTAATAAGATGGGAAAGGTTGTGTATGTTTTCTCACTGGTGTTTTTAGCTTAACCACAGAGACTTGCTATAAAACATCTATTAAATAATAGAGTGGTTTTCATTAACCCGTGAAATACACTTTAGTGTATTATGCTTTATTACACTTTGGTTCTTTTGTTTTTCATTGTCTCTCTCTGACTATTACACTCTAATTAGTACACTTTGTTTCACGGGTTAATGAAAAACACTCTAGGATTGTTGCATAGTATGTACCTATTAATGTTTAGTCCCATGGTGGTGGTGGGGGGGGGGGAACCAAAAATGAATTGACTTAGGATTTTGCTCCTTGAGTCGGGTATTTGTCAAGTGCATCATAGTACCCTAAAGGAGGGGAATTTAACACTTGACCGAACAAGAGAGACCGTAAGAGAGGGGAAATGTGACATTCTTTAGAGTCCCAGGGGTAGGGAAATTGACTCTGCCATCTCCAAAAATGCCAATTCTGGATGTCCCCTCCCCTCCCCTCCCCTCTCCCCCAGCCCCAGCCCCACCTCCACCTTGGGACTAACACACGTATCAATGTTAAACCTGAGGGGAGAGTTGGGCATATGTGGGGCATTTGATCACTCTCAGTGTCCCCACCCTGGGGAATTTTATCTCGTTGTTTGCTCCAGGGTACGGCATTTTACCATATCAATACTTTTATTTTTGGAATGGGTGACTGCCAGAGTGGAGAAATTTGACAAATTTGACTTATTTTTCTTTCCCCAGGGGGGGAAATTTTAACAAAAATCATTGAAAATAATACAAATGCCCCACATATGCCCCACCCCTCCTCTGGGGCTTAATATTGATACATACATGCATAAATAGGTGCGAAACAAACTTTCCAAAGAAAGTAAAAATTAAACTTTTTAAACTTTAAAAAACTACTTGTGTGCATTTTTTGGAAAAAATTCAAAGAACAGTCTTCCATATCTCCCAATGCGTTTATGATGCATTCAATAAAAAAGCTATGATGCGTACGATAATATTCCTTCTTCATGACAGGATCATTTTTACGAAATAAAGTATACAAGACGCAAGTAAAAATAAAACCTACCGGTAAACTATTTTTTACAAAAATATCGTACGACGAGAGCTTGAGAACGAAAAGAGAACGAGCCAGTTCACCCAACGTTTTGCTTTCAAATAAGCGCTGACTTTGATTGAATTCGATGCCGTAGTCTTCTTCGAATGAGCTTGTTTTGGTGTGAAAACGGCGAACAGAAAAACACTGCTCTAGTCTGAAAAATCTTCGGCATAATCTGGCTGGGTTTAGGTGCTTGATGTTGTCTCTTATCATCAAACAAGCCATTTTTCCCCCCACACAAGACCATTTATTTCACGCAGTTGTAACCAGCCTACCCTGAAAACCGGTTTGACGAACTTTCTTGGCAGGAGACAACCGGTTTAGCCTGATCAAAGTCTGGAGGTGAATATTTTTAAAGCTAGTCGTGCAAACGTTTTAGATGTATCCTTTATTATATTTAATATCATTATATTTACTAATAGGGTTGTATATCACCAAGCTCAAAATACCCTGTCAAAAACACAAAACTCCACAAAACTCCGAGCATGTTTACAAACATCAGTGATACCACAGGTAGCCCATATCAGGCAAAGCCAAGGTGAATATTTCAATGGATGAAGTGCAACGTAATGAGGAGGAGCCTACGGATTCAATTTGGAAACCTCCAACTGTACCATTGCTAGATGTAGTCTCGACCACACCACAGTCACCTATTTCTCCTAGTACCAGTAACTTACCAGTCTCTTTAGGGTTCAACACAGCCTACAGCTATGTCCATCCGTCCCAGCAGAGGCAATATCCACCAAGGACAATGCAAGGATGTTTCTGGGGAGCCCAGCCAGGATCCGGCTACACAAGTCCGACGTGGTACAACTAAAGAATACCCCGCAAATGATATGCACAATTTAATCCCTTATTGTTCTTCCATTGTTATTGCGTCGTTTTCAAAAGACTTGCTTCAATCTAAAACAAAGTGGCGGGGTATAGTTGCTCCCAGGGGCGGATTTTGGGGGTGGTGACGGGGGTCATTAGTCACCCCCCCTTTTTGGCCAGGTCACCAATATCAATCACAGAATTGCACTAACGAAGCTAAGAATTAGTAATCATCAACTAGAAATCGAAATAGG
>JAAAQI020152553.1:0-10590 GCA_011800005.2 Stichodactyla mertensii | reverse complement strand
TTTGAATTTTCGAACAATTTTCTTTCCAGTTGCCCCCCAAAACGCAAAGCATTATGGGGAATGTGAAAGTGGTCAATAATATAAACGATGAGGTGATGTTAGGAATATAATAGGAAATCTAACATCTGCACATTGCACATTCGTATACCAGGAATAGACAGATTTTATGGTCAACATATGCTAGGGTAAGATGATTATTGAATACTAAATATATTTAATTAACTTACTTATAAATCAATAAATTTTGAAGAAATGAATCTTTAAAATAGATTTAATTCAATATTACTAATGCGTCTTAATACCCACATTTGATCTACGTTTATGCGAACGTTAGTGATTCGAACAGTTTTATATTCCGTTTTGATAACAATTATTAATAAGTAATTATTGATTATTATTAATTATTATTAATTATTTTAATTTATTTGATGAATTTGATAACCCTGTGAAATATTGTGACACAAAAGACATATTCTGTAAAAACTGTGGAATGAATACTGTTTCGAGTTTTCTGTTGCTCAGTGTTAGCCTCATTTCAGTGTTAAAATATTAACAAATACCAACGATAAAGTAAAGAATACACAACTTCAACAATAAAAACACTTTGAAATTCCACGGACCTTCACTGAAACACGTGAATATTCTGCACAAAAACGAGGCTAACACAGAGCAATAGAGAACTCGAAACTGGATTATTGTAGAATTGAATATTTACAGAAATTTATAGAAGCGTGAATCATGGAATAATAATTTAGAACCATCCATAAATGATTTTTTTAGATTAATAAAGGGCAGTATCGGGTTTTCTAATAAAGACTAGATTTATAGAAAGGATTTTGTACAGTAAAGATATAGAAAGAAAGAAATTAAAAATAAATAAAAACAAATAGAAAGAATAATAAGGATGATTAAATAAAATGTATTAAAAAATTGGGCATTCAAATCAAAGTAAAAAGACCCTTGAAGCATCAGGGGAAAGGCTGGCCGGCTCCCAGACCATATACGACCAACCCATTACTCTAACTACAGTACGATTCACATCGATTTGAAAGAGTAAAATAATCGAGTCTATCTGGAGGATTGTTTACGCCGGTATTAATATGCTAATTCCTTGAAATCGATAGACGAGTGGTTAAACGCGCTGTGCTTTCAAGTTTGTGAGTCAAGCCTGATTGGGCTGGGTTAGTATTCGGATGGGCTACCATTTAAAGCATCTTGGTGAATTTAGAAATTTTCTTTTTTTAGTTGTTATGTTTAAAAAATATTCGTCGTCTTTTTTTACTTTGGCCCTCAGGCCGAAAAGTTACTGTATTCGGTTTGCCAACCCATAATATTTGCTGTACCTGTCAATTAGCTGTCACTATATTTCCTCTCATCGAATCATATTCGTCGAATAACATACTTTAGTAGGCGGGAGGAACTTTGAAGTTTGATGTCACGACAGAACGTGACCACTGCATGTTCACAGGTAGACCGCGCACAGATAGCCTGCGTTACATCCGAACAAACTGTTTGTACTTTTTCCGCAGGCCACTACGAATACTCGGACCAAAATATCATTGCTTTGAAATAGGCTTGTTCTCTTTATTCCTATCTAAGAAATCCCCAGGAGGCAAATAAAATGATTGCTGTTGGTACTCACTACCAGGCTTTCACGTCTTTGCCATTCTATTCTCTAGAATGATCTGTTCTGGAGAATTTTCGTATTTCTTTACATAAACAAAACGTTTCAAAATGGTATTTTTATTTGGAGCGCGTCCAAGACTAAAGTGACAAGATTATAAATAAATACCTTGCCAAGCGCAATGAAGCTTGCTTCAAATTCGAAATATACATCACAAACACTGGAACTAACCACGAGCCAATCAGAATCCACAAAGTACCTGTTGTTGAGTTTCTACCCAAGCTTGAGCGGTGGGAAGTCGCGTCTGTCAAAAAAGAAGGATTGCAAGGGGGACGAAAAATGGCGAGTTAAATGGAATTCCAGAAAAATGCAAATAGAAAGAATCTACAATAAATATTGCTAGAGTAATTTAAGGTAAGTCAAGGATAATTGCTAGAAATTGTGTTTCGGTATAAGAACTATGATTTTTACCAAGACTTTTGTCTTAAATGGTTCCAAGGACGAACAGAAGAACATAGATGGCCAATATACTGCAAAAAGTAGCAAAGATTGAGCAGTATAGCGTAGCTTTCGTTATAATGTAGTAAATGAATAACAAGCAGTGTCGTAGGACTGTGTGCCTGCATTTACATGACTTAGGCAATTGGAGAAGTATGGCGTGTGCGAAACAATGGCGTGTATGCATACATCATGGTAGGACCGTTAAAAAACTTCCGGAAATATTATACAATTGTATTATAGATGCTATCGTGTTTCATTTAGCCTTACAGTTTTACTTTCTATTTTCTCTCTACTTTCTTTCTACTAACAGAAATCTTAAACACGTCAGGAATATTAGGCGCTGCAGGATTATAGTTGCAACGCGGACTTCAATATACATTAAGTTTGTTATTGTTATTCTTCACAAAAAGTATAACTAGCTTTTTTTTTTTTTTTTTAATAGAAGTCACAATTAGTGTATTGTTGGCTATAAATTATCAATACACAACCTTAAAAACATGAAATAAAATGGAAAATAATAGCATGCACCATATACCGAGTGCATGAAAGAGAAATGTTTGCAAAATTATTGAAATTAATATTACCAAAACATATCCACCGTATCATGTTTTTCTTGTCGATGTTTTTGCTTTTCTTACAATAATAAGAACTTTTTTAAATTTTTATTCCACTTTGTCAATTTTGTCATGACTCATTCAAGATTTCCGTCAGAAGTAATTGATCTAAATTGAGCGATGATTCAAAGTTAACGTCCTGTCAAAGATGTTTAGCTTTTCTTGGTCTTTTTTCGACCACTGGCTACTGTATTCATGTGATTTGTGGTAGACTATGCCTCTAGTGGAAGGAAATCCTCAGGATCATTACTTTGTTTGAATTATTGTAATCTTGCGCAGAAAAGATTTGAGACAAGAAGAAGAATGCAATATAAATGCGCTATTAAATCAGTCAAAGAGCGATCTGTTATTAATGATCATGCTGTTAGTTCATTCAAAAGTCATATTTCTTGTTAAAACGCTCTTCATTCACTGTAATTATGCCCCATCATATCGCTTTGTCTTAAAATACTTTCCATTTACGTAAAAAGAAAAAAGCAAAAAAAAAGTAGCCAGTTCAATATTAATATTTGATTCTTGGACTGATTTCTTGGCAGTTACGGGGGGAAACTAAAATGTAAAAAAAAAACAATCCTCATTAGAATTCTTCGCAGTTCTGGAATTATAAAATAAGAGCAGCAAATGGGAAGGAAAAGAATAATGAATAAGAAAAAAGAGAAATCACACTATAACAGTAATTTCAAAGCTATAAATAATGATCAAGCTTTGTTTTCCAACTCATAAACAAATATTCAGAGAGAGATTAAGCCAATTTATCGTCTTTAGAAAATACATAAAACTAAAGATCTTGAATTGACAATTTGGAAAGTTTTTAAACACATTCGACAAACGTGGGACGTCGATAGATTAAAAGTATCATTTCAAAAAAAAGAATTGAATTGAATAGATTGATTTAGCACTATTTATTATATTTTGCCGTCTTTGATTATAATACTCGACTTCAAAATCTAATTCTTTATGTCAAACTAGTATCAGTCACTTTTATCGAAATTGAAAAATATCAATGAAAAGAATTCATTTATTTCAAAACGATTTCTAAGAACAAGGATTTGATAATGCCTTTCTCAAAAAAAAAATAAAATAAAATAAAATAAAAAATAAAAAAATCGATAACAATAAAATCGGTAATACAGATAATAGTATAAAGTGTATTCATAGTAGACAGTTGTAAATGATATATTCCAAGACGATCGCGATGCTACCTAAAATTGTCGGATGTTATATCTCCTAGATATACTGAAATGTCGTGAATTTTAGTCGTACGTATTCTTTAAATTTATGAAACTTGGATTGCATTTCTCGAGGTGAAAATAGAATTAATGTATAACTGTTTTAATTCTCAAAAATAACAAAAAAATCATATAATTTAGCAGTTTCGTTGTGATTTAACGCCAATGTCGACTGCAGCCAATATCACACTTGGCAGGACCAGGTTTAAGAAACAAAAGCAAGTGCTGGAAAAGATAGAGCCAATGTCTTTTTTAAAAGACCATTAATGGTGAAAAATGATTGCAAGGCTTTAGCTCAGTCTTATTGTTAGTATCTGACAAGAAAGATAGCTGATTAGCAGATTTGAGGATTTGCGTTGCCATGGTGATAAACTTCCGACTGAACAACGTGTTGAAAATTAAGTCTTTTCTTATCCGGCGTGGTCACAAAGCAGCCCTTTTTCCTACAAAATTGTAGCAAACACTTGGTTGAGTGCTGTCAATAATACAAACCATATATGGTCAGTATTTGTTTTAACAGCTGATTCTAAGATTGAAGACTGCCCTTGGAACTGTTAGCAGGTTGTGAGGGCTTAAAGATCGTAAAAATTATAATAATGAGTGGAATTAGTACTAAGATGGCGATTCAATTGTGGCTAAGGGACCACTTGCTACTTTTTTTTGTGTTTCAGGAAACTTAGAAAATACAGAGTACTTAACGTTAAGATGTTCCTTACGCCAAGATGACCGACTCACAAGAAAAACAAGGATATATCCTCGATAGTTCTGATGAAGATACAGATCAGACTGTCCATGATGGAGCAGAGGAGAGCTACAGACAAGAGATCGAAGACATTGTCAAAGGCTTTATATTAGAAAAAGATCTTATGTCTCAAGGACACGAAGAGGAGATGATTAAAATGAAAGAAAGCTTTCAGAAGGAAAAAGTTGATTTATTAAGACATCTGGAAGAGGAAAGAGAAGCTCTGAGGCAGAACTCTAGGATGACTTCCGTCACTAGCAACGAGACAGGCTATGCTTCGGGCTCACATGAATCCGACGCTTGTAATTTGAATCTCTACTCGGGTGAACTAGCGAGTGTTTCAAGCCCAATACGACAAACAACCACTCTTGGCTCAGGTGATGTCGATAGTAATCTAATTAAAGAAATTGCCGAGGTTTACGTTCGAATGAATAATGGTTTAAATACTAGTCGAGTTAGACCTGATTTGGACATTGAGGATAAGTTTGAACGAGAGAAAGAGATATTTGAGAGGAAAATTCTGGCTGAGAAGAGAGAATTGAAGAGAAAGTTAGAAGATGATTTCAATTATAAACTCGAGCAAGAAAAGAATCGTTACGAAGGACAAATTCAGGAACTCAAAGCGACAATTACCGATTTGCAGTGGCAGAAGAGAGAGCTGGAAAGTCGTAATAGAAATGACAAAGAAAAGAATGAGATCATTTTTGAACGGGAAAGAAATGAGATAGAAAAACGACACTTACAAGTAGTTCATGACATGAAAAGGAAGCTCGAGGAAAAATATTCAGCCGACATTACAAAGCAAAAAATTAAATACGAAGAAAACATAACAGAACTCCAAGATGACATAACCAAATTGACAACACAACTGAGAGAATTAAATGAAAATCTTCGACAGGAAAAAGAAATAATAGTTGACAAATTTGAAAGAGAAATAAAAGAGATGGAGAAAACTTTCTCAGATCAGAGGAACTCTTTGAAGATAGCTCTGGAATCCGAATTTGCCCTCAAACTGGAAAACGAAACATCTGTTTTAAAAGCTATGAATAAAAAACTCAAAGATGACTTTGAAAACTTGGAGCGTGAGAAAAAGGATTCCGAGAGAAAACAGAAGGAAGAAAGGAGAAAACTCGAAGAGCAATACGATAGAGAGATTTCGGAAATGGAAAAGAAGCATTCAGAAGAGAAGAGAAACATGAAGTTGAAAATCGACGAACGTTATCAGCAACTTATTACAAATGAACAAACTTCTGTTGAAGTGACAATCAATGAGCTCAGAGAAGAGGTGATGCTTCTGCGACAGGAAAATGCACAAATAGATTCTGCTTTCAATGAAAGAAATGAAGAGCTTCGTCAGCAGCTCAATATAGAAAGGGGAGAATACAAAAAGAAGTTGGAAAATGAAAGAGAAGACCTTAAAGTTCGCTTGGAAAGTGAATTCCATCAGAAGATGCTGAATGAGAGCTCGGGTCATTTTGAGTTGGTTCAACAACTTGATAGGGATCTTGGCATAATAAAAGCAAGATATGCTGAACTAGAAGCGAATACGATGGCAATTCGGCAGGAGAGAGACATATTGGCAAGAGAAAGAGAAGAAATGCAACGAAAACTTATGACCACGGAATTTGAGCTGGACAAAAGGACAAATGCTTCTCGAGCAGAAATCCATAACGATGAAGCCCAAGTTGAGAAGCTCAAAGATGTGATCCGGGGAAAAGATCAGGAAATTTCCTCGGCAAACTTGCAAAGAGAACAGACTGAAATAGCTATGTCAGCGTTGAGAAGAGAAAAAATTGATTTAGAAGACGAAATATCAAATCTAAAAAGGAAGATGTCTTCCGCCATTTTCAGAGAAGAACCAAAGGTTGAACGACAGAACGTTGATAACAGTCAATTGGTACTGCTGGAAGAAAGTTCCAGACGCAAGGACGAGGAGATGCAGCATTTGAAAAGAGATAAGTTCGAGCTTGATTCTCGATTAGCATCACTTCACAGAAAGAATGAAGAAATGGAAGACGAACTGTCAGCTCTGAGGCGAAAGAAACTCGAGGTAGAAGATGAGATATCGTCAGTGAAGAGAGATAAATCAGACTCTGATAACCAAATTAGTGCCTTAAGAAAAGAAAAGATGGAGCTTGAAGAACAAATAGCTACACTTAAGAAGAAACAGGCAGAATTGGAAGACAGTGTTTCAGCGTTTAAAAGAGACAAGATGAATATGGAACATGAGATAGCATTGCTAAAACGAACCATTGACAATTTGGAGGAAGAGTTGAGAACACTCAAGCAGAAGTTATCAAATGAACAGGCAAGTGAGGTTTATTCTCGGGAACCGATAAGAAGAGCAACGAACAGGACAAGTTTGAATCAAGATCCCAGACGAAAGCATGAGGACAATTATTATCGCAGCGAAGACGAAATAATTCAACATGATGCACAAATGATCTGTGAAGAGTTAGAAAAAGATATGGACGTTTTCAACACTTCAACACGAAGCATTGAAAACGACGTTGATGAGCTTGTACGACAGAACAGAGATCTCGAGGGAACGGTGCAACGCCTTGAAGAAAAGAAAGAGGAACTCGAAAGAGACATTGCTAAGTTAAAGCACCAAAGCGACTCGGCAATACTTGCAGCTAATCAGAAGGAAGAGGTCGAAAATAAGATAGCAAGTCTTAAAGAGGATTACCTTGACTTAGAAAACCACATTTTGAAACTTCGAAGAGAAGAAAGCGGTTTGGAGGGGCATATAAAAGATCTTAAAACAAATGAACAAGATCTGGAAAAGGAAATTAATAATTTGAACATCGAAGAGAAAAGAATTCGCAAAGATATCGAAAGATTTCAAGAAGAAAAGGAGAAGCTGCAGAATTATATCAAAGATATGCAACAGCAGCAAGGACAAGGAAATGCTCAACAGGGGAATGGAAGACGCGTCACTGGAATCTCACAAGTCAGCATCGAAAGAGTAAGGAAACACGAGAGCAAGGATCACGAGCTGGCTGAGCTGAGAAAAGAGAGGGACAGCTTGAAAAAAGAAATAGCAGTACTCAAAAAGAACTTTGGAGTTAACAATTCACTTCAAAACCAGAAAACCCAGAAAAATGGCAACTCCAATGGTGTACTGAACTACTCGAAGGAAATGAATGAAATGGAGAAAAATGAAGTTGTTACGTTGAAGAAAGATAGGCTGCAACTTGAGAAAACTGTGGCTTCTTTGCAGCGACAAAAATTAGAAATAGATGCAGAAATAACGGTGATATTGGAGACAAAGCAAAGGGAAGAGAAAGAGTTGACTTTCCTTCGACGTGAAAAGATGGAACTTGACACATTAATTATCACACTTTCAAGCAAGAAAACCAGAATGGAGGCAGAAATATCTGTGGTGAGTGACGAAAAGAAAAAACAAGATTCTATTATTAATGATCTTCGAAGAGAGAAACACGACGTCGAGAAACAGTTCTACGATCTGCAAAGCAAGAAAGCAAGAATGGAAGCTGAGCTCTCTATGATGGAGAAGGCTTGGAAGAACAAAGATAACTCAGTAACAAATTGGCAGGCCGACAGCCTGAAGTTCGAAAATGACTTGAAAGACTTGAAAAAGGAGCGAACAGAAATAGAATCTGAGATAAAGAGTTTACAATCAGCGAAAATCAGAGAAGAACATGAGCTAAATGTATTGAGAAAGCAAATGAAAGATTTGCAGTCCCAAATTTCTGAATCCGTCAGGGTAGCAGAACAAGTCAGTAGCCTGTCTGCAGCCATGGTGAACAGGAATGATGATTCACAGACATGGACCCAAACGGATAGTACAAATCAGTATTCGCCAAGACAAGATGCCAAACAATTATTGTACCCTTCAAAGCCCAGAGTACGAACAAGTATAGAGATTCCATACCTAGGAACAAGCCCAGATGGCAAAGGGAGGAGAAGTTTTGATGCAAGTGAAAGCTTCTTGATTCCATCTGTCCAAAACGACGGGCAAGATTCAATAAGGGACCAACCTTCTCAAGACAACAGGAGACCATCTGAAGACATGGTTGATGGAAAAAGTGGCTTTACACGCGGCTATCATGTAAGATTCTCAGCCGACGGTCAGGTGACCACCTTCTCAGGCCCAAATGAAATCTCGAGCACCTCTCCTGACACCAATAATCCTCAAAGGAATGGCTACGTTTTTGACGAAAGAAATGGTGACAGAGTACCTGATAATACTCAGCGATTTTCAGGATCATATTTTGAAAGAAACGGAGGTGCAATCAATGCTGTTAACAACTATGAGAGACAAGAGGACTATCCTCAACAGAATGAAAGTCGAAGAAGACAGGAAAATCGAAATGGCTGCTACTATTGCTCACCTTCCTCAAGTGGTGAAGGTAAAGTTAAAGAGGATAATGACATTAAGTTCCTGAGAAGAGAGAGACAAGAGCTTGAGTTCCAGATAAACGAGATGAGGGAACAGATGAAGAAACTACAAGCAGAAGTCAGTGAACTGGAGGATGTTAAGATCGTAAGAGAAACTTTTCATGGAAAAAGTGAAAAAGATGATAGACACAGAGAGGAAGAGTTAAAGAAAGAGATAGTTCATGCTAAATATGAGGTAAGTAGACAACCAAGTGACATAGACGTGATAGATAGGAGATGGTTCATTCCGAGCAGACCTTGGTCTGCCTAGGTATAGCAATATTCTGCATTAGAATAATTAGTGAGACATTTAGTTCGGCTGGCAGCCAAAAGAAGCCTTTCTTAGCTCAGCACTTTTAGTTATATTGTTGTTTGTTGCATCATTTGTCGGCATATGATGTTTTTGGATGGTCCTGTCCCCTACCTCCTTTAGCGACAATACCCTTCTTTGGAATAAGTTGTATACAGTTCAGTTTGTCAGCTTCTTAAAACACTCAATTTGAGTCAAGTCTTTTTGTTTGATTTTTAGGAAAGAAATGATAACATCAGACAGGAATACGAGCAGCAGATTGAAAAACTTACAGTACAGAACGCGGAACTGAAGCAAAAGGTTGGATTACTTGAATGGCAGGTTGAAAACACTAAGCAAAAGATGGAAATCCAAGAAATGGGTTTTAGAAGAGAACTGAGCGCAGTAAAAGAAAAGGTAGTTGAATAAATATCCTTTAAAATGAAATTCAAATTTGAAAACTTGTAAAACAGGAATTTGCGAGATGCATGCTTGAAAATGTATCACATAAAAACACTTTACACTGCATTTTAAGCATAAATCTGTTTATCGTGTATCTTCTTGTAACCTCGACGCGTTTTATAACGTGTGTTAAAATGCGGTTCGCCTTTCCCGAATCGAGCAGAGGACCAGGTTAAGGTCGAGTTCGCAAAGCATCTATGGATTGTTTGGAGGGACAGAAACTGCAAGGAACTGCAGGGAACAGGGGCGGATCTAGGATTTGGGTTAGGGGGTTCACAGAAGAAAACAAATTGAAATTCAACTTTAAAAAATGATCGAATTGCTAAGGACTAGACCCAGCATTACTAGCAGCAGACTTCGTCGTCGGTTTTTTTTGTTTTTTTTTTTTTCTTTTTTTTTTCTTTTTTTTTTTTTCTTCTTTTCTTCCCGAAGAAAGAAATAAAAAACGGAAGATAATAAAAGAAAAGTTCTAAATTCACCAAATTGCTATCAATGGTAACCCATCCGAGTACTGACCCAGCCCTACGGGCTTGACTATAACTGTCATGAAAGCACAACGCATTAGACCACTCGTCTATCGTCGCTTTCAAATAATTACCATAACAATGCATGCCAAAACAATGCACCACAAAGACTAGGGTTTTTTGACTCTTTCAAATCAACGTGAACCGTGGTTAGAGCAAGGGGTTGGTCGTGTATGGTCTGGGGGCCGGCCAGCCTCTCCC
>JAAAQI020152542.1:0-10590 GCA_011800005.2 Stichodactyla mertensii | reverse complement strand
CAGAAAAAGACAAACAAAAGAAAAAAAAAAAAAAAAAAAAAAAAAAAAAAAAGGGGGGGGGGGGGGGGGGGGGGGGGGGGGGACGTTTTTTACAGTCAAAGCTAATGAATGGTGCTGAATTGATATCTATTGGTAGGTCTTATCAACTGGTTAGTCATGTCCACATGCCCAACCTTCTACGGCGTGGAGGATATTGAAATGCGAGAACTTGCAGAGGCGCTATCGCTGCTTCACAAAGAATGCTCGAACTGCTGGAATGACGATGGCATTATAAGTGTTATAGAGGAGCTCTCTGGTAAAGTATCATCCATCAAGTATCTTTATAGACTAGAAGATAGCCTGATCTCGTGCGCATTGAACGAATGTGGAAAGGAAAGGAAGGAGGTGCATCTACACTGCTTAACTACATTGTTGAATATAATTCATTGTTTTGCAAGTATAATTGATGATAGTATCAAATAATTGTGTAAAAACGAAATTGCAAACGATCATTTTCTACTGAAAGCAGCACCTGAATTGATAACTTACATTCTCGATAATTCATCTCTCTCTTGTCATGACTATGGTAGTTTCCTCTTGAAAGCAATGGTGTAACTCAAATGCATGCGAAATCTGTGCTTCTAAAATCTAATTTGTGAGGCCTAAATTTTCCACACCTTATCAGTACAGAAACACCTTGAGTTTCCTAGTTATTGAATTATCTCAATTTGCTTTTCGTAGTCATCAATGGTGACTGGTGTCTAGAGAACTCAGCAAAGCTACTTGTTTTGTGTGGTGAGGAAATCACTTACGCAGTGCTTGGAAGTAAAGCAGTGAATGGGAGAGTACACGAGCTAGCATATCTCGGGTATTACGTAGCACAGGTAATGATAAACGGATAACAGTAACAGACTAAATAACTCGATGGATCACAGATAAACTAATAAAGCACAGCGTCATCTTTCCTCACCCGTTTCCTTCGTAATGCAGAAAAATCAGCCATCGTCACTAAACAAAGCTGCAAAGCCTTTCCGACATGCATCCAGTTGTGCAAAAGAATACACTGATAAATAGCTGGATTTCTTTTATTTGACTTTAGTGGATGATAGATTATTAGATAAAAAGATGGATGATGAATGGATGGATGGATGGATGGATGGATGGGTAGATGGATGGGTGGATGATGTACATATATTTTATTTTTATTGCAATTTCAACTAGCAAGCTTTAAATGTATTGTTTCTTGGTAGGTAGCAGGACGGTACGATATGGGACGAAGCAAAAGCAGAAAGCTAGAGACATTCATGGGGCTCATCAAGAAAATCCTCACCGCTATGCCAGGCTACAAAAACAAAGTCTCGTTCACAATGTCTCTGTTCAACGTTTGGGAGGAGAATATTATTACTCTTACTGAAGAACTACAGGAGGATACAGGTAAATTATACTTGCTTGTAATAGAGATTTTACATGATCACGTCATGGCAGCCATTTTGGATGGCAGAAAGATCCTTTTACACGATTCAAACCCTTAGGGGAAAGACATTCTATTGTCCTGTCATCCAACATGACTGCCGTCATCTAGTCGTTCAAAACCTCTATAACAGTGCAAATAGACCTTCTCGGTTACGATGCAATGTTTTCCCATTTCAGACCACGTGTCATCCTCTTGGGAATAAGATTCTTTGTTCGAGGTACATCCATATTATCTTCTCAAGCAACCCATTAAACCTTCCCCCCTCAACAAAGAATCTTATAGCAGTCTAACGGACTTCATTCTCAGGGGTATTTTTTTCTGGGAGCGAGAAACGAGCGACAGAATTTTATCCGGCGGCTCCCGAGAATGTACCTAATATTGACATAGTAGTTATTTTGGTTAATTATTGATGAGATAATTTACTGATCAAGCTGTACAATGTATGTTTGATGGAGTGGGCATTTTTTGCAGAACGCGAAGGTTCACCAGAAGAACAAGAACAAGCATTAATAGAAACGGTCCACAATCTTTCCAAGGTGGCTGCCTTTCTTTTAAAGGAATCAATTGCTAAATGATAATGTTGATTGTGAATTGATTATGAATTTTTTGTATATATATTTATCAACAGATGTATAGAAGATTTCAATTTAAAAATTGAAGTTACCAGCCTTTAATAATTATTTTAAATTTTCAAAAGATTTTTCTATTTTTAATACGAATTTGGGCCATAAAAATTGGTGTTTCATCTTGGCCATTTCATAAATCATATTCAAATTCTACAAAATGAATTGCAAGAAATTTTAAAATTGTGCAATTTTTTGTAATACAAATGTTTTTAAAATTCCATTCTCACAATATTATTCATCTATTTATTTATTGGTGTACTTGTATCAATACAAAAGTCAACAGTAAGACCTAACCTCGTAGTTGATTGATACATAGGCACAACAGGGGTATTATATATAGGGGCACAAAGCACGTGGCCCCCAGCTTCCAAACCTTTCCCCTGAAATAAAAACTGGGCAAGACAATATTTTTTTCAGTGAAAATGAAGCCTAGTGAAAAGACATTTCATAACTTTTCTTACAGTGCGTTTCACATCAATTTTGACGAATAACTTCCGAGGTTCTTCGGAAATTCCGAAGTTCAATTTCTACTCATCACAACGAACTTCGTTGGTGAACTTCGAACTCAATATTTCCCGTGGAAGTTATAATTCGTTAAATAAACTTCACGATTCACACTGACGAAGCTGCTCCACCAAGGAAGGGCTGTGCTCGTCCAAAATATGTAGAATTTACAAATAAAACTAAATATATCTAACGAATTACCGAATATCCGCGGCAAGTAAGTTCGAAGTTCGCCAACGAAGTTTGTGAACTTTCAAAGTACAACCTGAACTTCCGAACCTCCGAACGAGTTCTGATCTCACTCGTCAAAAGCTATGTGAAACACGGTAATATCCCCTGGCCTTCCGCTTCTCCATCCATTAATTCCTTCTAGATCTCTCTGATATTTCAATTCGACCCTTATTAGTGTACCATTTGAGGCCTTGCCTGGTGGGATGGAATATTCTCGATCATCATGACGGACCATATGCTGAACCGCGTGACCCAAAACAGTGAGTCAGCCCTCATTACAATTATGATAAAATATTTTGAATATAGACACTCTGAAGACTTTAGATCAATATCAGTGGCTTTTTAAAGTTTTTTAAACCTTTTCTGTTAACAAGGAATTATTAATCGTGGGACATTATAAGTTCCAATGATTAATTGATAATTAATTATTAATTGGCGGGGCTACCCAGCTAGCTGTTTAGATTTCGAAAGCCAAAATATACAAGCCATTTTGAAAAATTCCCCAAGCTGAAATAATTACTGGTTCACCCGGAAACAAAGACTGTATACAGCTAAGCTGTCACAGCCGTCGATCGCTTGAATGGGGACAAATTCTTCGAAAGGAGAGCCGGCCAAATTAAAACAAAACGATGTCGACGAAGGCTTCGAAGATGTGGGGCGATACCATGGTAGTTCCAAAGATAATCGTAGACACGGACAAGGAGTTTATTATTATGACAATGGAGATATTTACGACGGAGAATGGAGGAAAGGACGCAAAGAAGGCAGAGGAACTTATGTATTCGCTAACGGAAAAAAGTGAGTAAGTTCAAAATTATGATCAAGAAACATGGTCGAATTCATGTGCTAGGCATGTCGGTGAAACTCAATATTCTCATTTCTATGTTACTCAACTCTACACATGAATATTTCTGTCATATATTTTATAATTTAGTTATATAGTTATAATATATACCTACCAAACACGGATATATACGCTGTGTGATTATTGTACTTCGTCTTTGTTTGAATATTTCTTGTGAAACTTTTTTGTTGAAATTATTTGTACTTAAAATAATTACCGGTATACTGTGGTAAAATAAACAGCTCTGACCTTTTATTTACACACCAATTTTTACTATTTGAAAATTTTTTTCCATTAATTAGTTTATTATTTTGAGCAAGTGATAATATTATGAATGCTAATCCGATGCGCAATTAGATATTTAACTGTAGCTTATATAACTAACTACTGTATGTAACTACGCAGAACTTAATTCAATCAATATTGAAGAAATATAGCATAGATATAAGTTCATCTATATATATTATAAATAATGCTCAAAATGAATACTGATTCATTACCTTTTTTTATTTATGTTTGGTTGAAACTCTAACTCAGTTGCAGTTCCTGATGTTCAAAAATACTAAATTCTTCTTAATCACTAAATGTTACAATTTTGTGTTCTGCATCTAGCTGTTCAACAGCAAGATTATTCTTCATTGACACTCATAATTACTAATTTATTATTCGTCAGATATTTTTGATGCATTCAAAATGCCAAATACAGGATATGTATTCGAGAATACATGTACATTTAAGTTATAATTTTAGTCAACCAGCTTATAATTAGTAGCACTGTTAGCAGACTTACAGATGGTCTGACTCTTTGAAACCACAGAATGACCAAAGTATAATTATATTATAACGAGCCAACTTGCAGAGGAGTATATATAGTCAATTCAAAAAACATTGTCATTGACTGCTTCAAGCCTATGCAACTGCAAGACTGAAATGGAGTAAGGGTAGAAGTCACTGAAGCTGTTTTAAAACTGCATTTCTAATTAGATAGAATATACCCTGGCTTACAGTAGGAACCTAGCTGGTAAGCTTTTTTGATGACATGTCCTGAACATGAAAACTGAAGAAGCAGCCATCTACTTACCATATTCCCAAAGTCTACTCAACAATTTGTTTCAAAATTTAGTGGTTTTCCTTTTGCAAAATGCAAAGAAATACATTTAATGGGTTATTACTCACTATTATTGTATTACTATGAGCGAACAATTACATTCAGAGCAAACAATTAACAGCTTCAGTGATTTCTACCCATACTTTAGCTCTCTTTCGGTCCTGTCATGTAAGCTTGAGGCCTGTCAACGAAAACGTTTTTTTGAATTGACTGTATATAAATAATTCTTGTGACCCTTATGCAATATGCATCATAAAGTTATGTCAAACTTGTAAGAATTATTTTCTCTTTGCAATTGTTATTCAAGTTAAGCATCAGCTAGTATATATTACCATAATATGCTTAGATTACAGAGACAAAATGGGAGAAGGCAGAGCCTAAAGAACTGTCACAATTTGTTTTTGTGAAAAATATTATTATCATTTTTTGTATGATAAACAATTTATTACTTAGATAATTCAGCACTTGTTGGCATGTCAAAAAAAACCCCAAAAAACAAAAATAGGCAAATAAGGGCCTAGCTAATGTACTAGGCCTATCCTCTTGTCTATAGATCTGAAGTCCCTAGATTTAATATTTAGTAAAAAATGTTTTCCATGATTACACCATTGGCATGAATACCTAACCATGTTTATATAACTGTCTTGTACCAGCAAAAAGAAGTAATTCTTCTTCCTCTCCATATTGCCAACAAGCCAAAAACAAAGGGCACAAATAGTCCTCAGTAAACTAGCAGGCCAATAACTGTTATGAAACTTTGAGGGCTGGATGTGTGGATTAAACTGTGTGGCACATGCTACCTAAAGGCCACCCAATATATTTTTTACAAGTTAGCCAGTCAGATAGTGAGAATTAATTTCACGGACACAAATAGTAATCTCATGACTGTGTGAATTCACATCAAATGTATCGATCTGCCAGACAAATTCTTGCTATCTAATTGGCTAGTTTGAGATTGCAAAAAGTTATTGGGTTGTCTGTAGAGTATTTTACACTGACCCCCCCCCTCCCCCACACATGTATTTTTGTTGGTGGTGCCCTTGCTGCACAAAAAAAATTGACCCACTCTTTTTCCCTGCTCAAAAATATGTGGCTCCCTCTATTTCCATCAAGTCCCATCAAGTCCCCCACTTTGTAAATAATGATCAGTCCCTAAGAAGTGAGGAGATTCAACATTAGATTGAATGAACAAAGCACTGTTGCAACTGTTCTATTAAATATTTTTCAGGAATGTTGGCTGGTTTTATAGAGATGAATATGTTGGGAAAGAACCAAATGAAAGATTGAAACGAAAAATGAGAAATAAGAGGATGACTTATGATGCTGAACCGTTACCAAACAACAATGAAGAGTAAGTCATACATTTGTTGATAATGTATTTTTAGTTAAGTTTAGTTGTTTTAATGAATTCCCCACAATAGACCCACTGCATAATGACATTTCATACCTCTAATACCACAATCCCCTTCGGTAGTTTCTTTTGTTTTCTTAATTATTACTATTGTCTTCGAATTCTCACAGGAGTTTTAACATTTGAATATCAAAGAAAGTTCGAAAAGGGTTGTAGTATTAGAGGTATGAAACGTCATCATGCTTGAGGTCTATTACAAAATTCGCAAAATTAAGATAACAATGACAAGCAAATAAAACAAAATCATAGTGAAAATCGGGTGGATCAAGGCGTCAGAAAAGAGGGGGAACTGGACTAGAGGAAAAGAGGCCTGGAAAACTGATCAAGCCAAGTTTGCAGGTATAAAAATATCACCTAATAAAATAAAGAGGGACACAGCCCCTGAGTCCCCCTTAATCTGCCAATGGGAAAGGAACAACTTGTGTCCCATCTGTTCCATATTTTTAATTATCCCACATAGAAAATACAGCCAATCAGAATGCAGGAAAGCTGTTGTATATTTGTCAGTATTCCACTCTTCCTTCCCATCATGCATTTGTATTTTCTATGGTGTGGGATAAAAGAGTTAAACAATGCTTTCTTGTGGCACACCATGGAATATCTCACTTGTCACTTGTATTTTCTTTGTATACACACTCACCTGAAGGCTCATATGTACACACAGAAAATACAAGTGATGCGTGGGATATTCCATAGACCCTATGCAATAATAGCCCCCAATTTGCATAAATCGAAAGCTTAATGAATTGAGAAAATATTTTGTCTTCACATGAAAGGCCATCAGTGAATTAGTAAATGTGCACAGTTTCCAAAAATAATGGTATATTCTTGTAGAGTTATGAGCATTTAAAATGTGCTAAAAACATCAAAACGAGGCAGGTCAGGCCTTGGCTGTGTTTTACATACAAATCCTTCTAAATTTAAATCACTATAACTTGTCAGGTATTTGTGCTAAGAAATTGAAATTCGGTTTATTTACTAATGTTAGCATGCTCTTTCGAAGGCTGGTTGCTATGACTTTAGCAGATGAGCAGAAAGTATTTCTCATTCCAGGCTTTTTGCATAGGGTCTATGGTATGCCACTCTTAAGCATTGTATAACTAGTATGTATTATTACGTATCAAAGACCATTTATTGGTAACAGTGGTGTACATGACTTTATTAAGAACTTTCCCACAGTTTTCAAAGTAGTTTTGGCAGGAAACAGGTTTTCATTAACCCCCAGTTTGAGTGCTGCACATAATGTACTTGACCTTTATCAACCATTAATTTTAGTTCAGTACCTTGGGAAAAATGATTTAAAACAGGGCTGCAAAAAGGTTTTTAAAATGTCTATAGGACTTTATTAAGATTCATGGTAATTACAGGGGCCGTGGAGCTGGGGGGAGGGGGGAAGCTGAGTGACTACAGTGTGTCTTTAAACACAGGCAGCCCAAGCTTATGTTTTAGGTTGGGGGGGGGAGATTAAAAATACAGCTCAAAAAATCAAAATGTATCGAAGAAAGTGATAATTAAGTATAAAGAAATCAGTGTTGAAAAAGCTAAGGAATAAAAAAAAGTTTAGGACTCGAGCAGGACATCGACAAGATTCGAACCCGAAGCTTCTTCATTACAAACAGGCACACAATGAAGCTGTCGTTAGACCTAACTGAATGCACCAGAGCTAAGCTTGGGCTGCCTGTGCTTTAAACACCTTGATTGTCTACATGATATTTTTAACTGGACTAATTTGAGGTTTTTAGTAAAGGTCTTTTTTCTCTTTTCTCGCAGTGTATTGTATTACTGTATTCGGCGATTTAATCCTCTCCATTCCAAAATTCGCTCCGCGGTTCCTGAATTATAATGTGTTCCTGTGTTTGGAATTAAGATTAAGGCTCGGACACACGATGCGACATTGCCTGCAACAGGGAAACCGCACCATGTGTCCACTCGTGCAACTGCTGCGCACGACGTCGCCGGCCATGTACAGAACTAGAAACGGGTTCTACTTTTACCAGCGGAACACACAAATTCCCCATTGCAAGCAACGTAGCATACAACGTCACATCGTGTGTCCGAGCATGGATAGATCTAAACATTGTGATCTTGTTGTCCAGAGTTTACTTTTGAATGCATTAAATCATGCTTCACAGGTTCTCACCTGAATCAAAAAAATAGACAAACACAAAATGTTTTCTTTCGAGAATTATTTAAAAAAATTTCCAAGAATTGTATGCTTATTATATAAGCATACAATTCTACTGTTCTGGTATCGTGGCCCGCCAAATTCCTAGGTTTGGATGAACGCGCATCTTTGTAGTTGAGCAAAAGGTCATTTGCAATTATTCCCATGGAGATCAAAAGACAGAGGCTTGGCGGCCATGTTGGCGGTACAGACAAAAGGACCTAAGAGAGATTTCCAATTTAACCTCACAAACCCTTGTTTATTTGAGAATGACGAAACTGACTGCTCTACATGCTTTCTCTTGTGTATGGTCTGCGGATGTCAACTTTTCTAACACCTCCCACATGGATCAGAGCGACAAAAGAGAACTAGTTCCCAGAAAGATAGCGAACTTCACTAATCATAGTAAGGGGTTAATCTTCCATGGTCTAGGGGCCGACTAACCTCTCCCTTAAGGCTTCGGCCGAGCTCCCTGATTAGTCATTATGGATAGCGGTGTTGGAGCCAAAATCTCCAGCTGACCCGTAAATGGTTTCGCCCTGCCATACGACGCTTCAGCAATCGATGTCTGGATGTATGGTCCCAAATGAATCAATGAAAATGAAAGAACAATCCAGGATAGACATTTTTTGTAAAGGAATCTCAGTTGAATAAATCTTTCTATTCAGTTAAGAGGTCATGGCTTTACGAGGACCGATACACTACAAGTTAATCAATGGCACTGTTAGTGCCTCTAAATCGCAAATTTCTAATGAGAAATCCTTTGTTAAATAACACCAAGTGGCCAGGATGACATAACGAGCAAACGAGGCTATGGCTTTATCAACCAATTTGTTCTGAATCTATTTTTTTCCCCTCAGGTCATCCGCCCAAACCCCAACCAGTACGCAAGCTACGAACGACTCGGAAACCGAAGACGAAGATAATGATATCCCAAAACTAAAAGACAAGACAAACCTTGATATGCGACGTGCAGAGAGCGTGCGCAGACAGCAATATTATCGAGCTAAATACAATATCCCCGATAAAAAGGACTCTGAAGAAATGACCCGAGATTCTCGAGGACTTCGCGACTCGATACGAGCTAAGTGGGGCTTAAATCGAAGCAAATCTTATCATGGTGGTAGTTCAAAGTCTAAAATGAAAGATCCAAGGTTTCTGACCAAAGAGGAGGAAAGACTTGAAAGAGAAAATGGTAAACGGCAAAGAGAGTCTATAAGAGCTCGATATAATTTGCACTAAAGGAATTATGAATTTATTATATGTAATCGCCTTGGGCCAAGTGATATCCAAATGGGGTGGGGGTACTTATTTTTATGGTTTGAAATTGGCCGTTTGGTAACTTTTAAAGTGTATTTATCAGTAAAGCCTGGTTCCCACTACTGACATAGCACAAGCGCAAGCAACGTACGCAGACTCGGTAGTGTACTGCTCATTAGCGGTGCTTGTCTTTTCTCACACCTAGATGATAAATGTAATACTGAGTCTGCGTATGTTACTTGCGCTTATGATTACGCCGCTAGTGTGAACCAGCCTCAAATGAAACGGACGTGCGCGTTCCTAACCTCTTAAGGCTCGGACACACGATGCAACGTCCCCTGCAACCGACGTTGCTTGCAACGGGGAAATCGCACCGTACAACTCTACACCCGTACAATTGTAAAAGTAACTCGTTTTTACTTCTGTGCCGTCGCGCAACAGTTGCACGGGTGGACACACGGTGCGATTTCCCTGTTGCAAGCAACGTCGCAGGACATGTCGAATCGTGTGTCCGAGCCTAAAGAGAGAAAAAAAAGTGTTGCCACGCTTAGCAGGTCGAGACGCAGGCTCCTCTTTGGGATCATATTCTAAAATTTTCGATGAGTACCTCCGCTCCTTCTATATGGGAGTCTCCCCGAGAATGATATCAAGTGCTGTTAATACGTACCAGGGATACCCTCTTTCCTGAGATACCTGGAGCTAGCCAGCTTTGCTCTAGTTTTTCCTAAATCCATATCGAGCGCTTGTATGAGTTATTTTTCGTTTCTTCAATGCACAGAAGAGTATGTGTCGTTAATTACCAGTATAATAAAGAGTTTATATGGCATCACTGATGAATAGAACTTGAATAAAGGCTGAGAAGTAAAGTGATTATGAACAGAAAGTCTCTTGTGTATTTGATATCTCCTGTATAGCCTGGTTCTCACTAGCGACGCAAGCATAAACGCAAGCAACATACGCAGACTCAGTAGGGTACTGCTCATTAGCGG
>JAAAQI020152531.1:0-10592 GCA_011800005.2 Stichodactyla mertensii | reverse complement strand
TCTGATATTTCATCAACAGCCTCGTTATAGTTGTCATAGGCTGTTTTTATCTCAGTAATTACTGGTGTAAGGCTAGCTAACGATCCAGTTATATTTGCCAGCTGCTGTTTAATGTCCTCTACATCTTCAGTTAGCGTAGATTTTTCGTTTTTGTCATGGACTGGTTTTGGCGCCAAACTATTCGAGTGGCCTTTTTGGCCTTTGTCTTTAGGACTCATGGGATTTTCTCCCGCCCTATGACTTTTTTCCTGCCGTTTTCCCTTTCAGGAAGTTTTTTCCGGAATATTTTTTCCCTTTCGGGTTTCTTTAGTGGCAGAATCGTTTGTGTCCTCGTGGCCTTGGTCCATTCTGAAGTTCTTGCCAAATTTCCGATGACAGTTTCCTCGGGATGACGATTCTTTGCTTCCAGGTCTTGCTTAAGTCGATTACTAGGCTTTCGAAAGTTTGGGAGCAATTTTCTGGTCTTGGGTATTCTATTTCTACTTGTATTTCTTTTCCTTCTAAAACTCCTTCCTTCACTACGCATGCGCTATCTCTCACGGGATCTCGAATATGCTAATGAGGAGGTAGAATTGGTACTCTATATCTACTTATTTCACGTGCCAAATTCAATGCAAATTACTCCAATCTTTTGTTTCTGCTCATTAGCATCTCATTTGCATTGAATTCGGCATATGTGAAATTCGCCGTATGAACGGGGTCTAAGAAAATGACAACTAGAAAAAATATACCAAATTGTATTACATTTTTCACCGGTATGTTTGTATTCTTTTAAGGTGTATGAAGTGTCATTTCATCATAACTGGCTCATATCAGCATACATGTAGCAGAAGCAACAAATGCAGACCCAGTAAAGCACTATTCAGTTTGTCCGGCTATTTTTTCACAGTTATGTGACAAACGCATTACTGAATCTTTGTGTGTTGCTTATGGTTATGCTGTTAGAGTGGTTTCTCTAACCAAGAGTGAGATATCTGAATCAAATCATATGTAGTTTTTCTGAACTAATTATAGAAAACCTGAGTAATGGTGAAAATTGTGATTGGGCTCTGCCAGTTTGAAATCATTAAGTTATCAAACCAGTCCATAAATGTTAGAATGTTATTTGTATCTGTCAAAGCAATGACAGCTCCACTGCTCACATGTCTGTGTGAATCTGCAAAAAAGGATTGAATTGCTGACTGCATCTGTAACTATGAGCATGGCCCTTTCAGACACAATGATCACATGAAATGTTCTGGCATGTGATCTAGCAGCTTTAATTAAGAGTTCCAATAGGTCTTTCTTTACATCAGAGCCAAAGAATGGGAGTACTGGATCAATGCTGCTTATTTCTAGCTCGTCTCCTGCAAAGGACACAGCTTCAGGTACTGTAACATTTACGACATCCCCATCAAACAGCTCATTATGGATGTTGTTGCCCTCTCGCATAGACTCTATATAAGCAGGCATCCATACTTGTGGCAAACTATCCTGTGCTGACATGAAATTGAAATTGTTTGTTGCAATTACATTTCCAAAATGCAAACAAATGAAAACACATGCATTGCTGCCACACCGACCATCAATGGTAGATTGGCTCAGTTTATAAGGAAAAGGCCATTCCACTATCCCAGAGAAATGAGCATTTGATACAGATTGTATTGGTGGGTTGATGTGATGTTGGCTTGTCAAGGTGCCTGTGGAAGGCTGAACTGGAACTGGTACTGGAGGGCTGACGTGATGTCACTACATACACCACCTGTCTGGAACAGGTAGGGGAGGGGGATGGCCCACGCCCATAGGGGCGGGGCTGTCGAAGGCTTAGCGCTGTGGCTGGGATTGGCTGGCGCGCCCGCGCAACGGGGGATGTCGATCAAACGGATGTACCGCCCATTTGATGTAGGATGTAAAGAAAAAATAGCTTGTTTGAGAGGAAAAATAATAAGAACCAAAGGTTCTTTTTTTACCGCTCATTTCCGAACTTCTTCGATGAGAATGGTAAAATGGGTTGCGTATTTTGAGACAAATAAGGTGCACCTTTGCTTGTTGTGGTACTAAAGTTATCGTACAGTCAATCGATGGCCGCTCGAAAGGTAGGGGAGTACCTGTCGAGTCTGTACTACGATCTGAAAAGAGGGCGAAGTTTTTCAAGTCCAGAGGCCTTATGGCGTGTTGTCAAAGAAGAGATAAGTAAGAAGAATATAACAAAGAAACAAGTGTATGACTATCTAGCTTCTCAACCTGCCTATACCCTTCATAAGTCTCCTAGGCGAAGGTTTCGTCGTAACCGCGTTATAGTGGGAAGAGGTGATGAACAGTGGCAAGGGGATTTGATAGATATTCAAAAACTGAGTTCTTATAATGGTACTAATTATATTTTGGTTTGCGTCGATGTTCTTTCTAAGTTTATGTGGGTAGAGCCTCTGAATTCCAAGTCTGCTGAAAGCGTGGTGAAAGCATTTAGTAAGATCTTGAAGAAAGGTCGAAAACCTGAGCGCTTTCAGACTGATCATGGAACAGAGTTTCTCAATCGTCCTTTTAGAGAACTTCTTAAGAAGAATGATGTAGTTTTCTTTGCCACTGAGTCAGATACGAAGGCTAGTTTAGCTGAGAGAGCAATAAGAACTTTGAAAAAGTTACTTTATTGCTACATGACCTATAAAGGAACTCTAAAATATGTGGACGTTCTTCAAGACATTGCAGAGGGTTACAACGACAGTTATCATTCAAGTATCAAGACTAAACCGCGCTTAGTCAATCAAGAAAATGAAGATCATGTTTGGTATGTTCTTTACGATCATGATTTGATTGATGGGAAAACCAAGTTTGCGTTTCACGCAGGGGATAAGGTGCGGATTTCTAAGGTGAGAAGGACTTTTGATAAGGGGTATCTGCCTCAGTACACACAGGAAATATTCACGATATCCAAACGCATTGTACGCAGTCCACCTGTGCATTAATTGAAGGAAGAAGAGATCGTGCGTTCCTTTTACTAGCCACAACTTGTCAAGGTTATCAAGGACGACGATGTTTATCAAATAGAGGAGATCTTAAAAACTAGAGGACGTGGAGCGAAAAAAGAAGTGCTTGTTTCATGGAAGGGGTATCCTAAGAGTTACGATTCATAGATTCGTGCTACGCAAATTGTGAAGAAAAAGGTATAATTACCTCGTCCATTTGAGAAACGATTTCACATTGCTTTGTACTCCATCATGGAAAAACGACAATTCTATATCTTGTTACCGTCGAATGCTTCCCTAGACGTTTTTCGGGATAACACCCTCACTAGTTACATAGTTCACCTTCCAGAACTCATACGACTGAGAGGGGAGTATGAAGTGTGTCTCCAAAGTATCATATGGCCTCACACGTTTCATAATCTAACCCAAGGACTGACACGTATCGAGTACAAGGACATGAATGATTTTTCAGATACGATAGTGATTGAACCAGATCAGTATGACACGATATCTAGCCTACTTCAGGTCACCAACGCCAAGTTTAGAGTCCAAGTGAACTCTAACATTAAGTTAACTTATGACAAAACCACGGACAAAGTAAGGGTTTCTTTGAGAGAGGGTCTTAAAGTCATCTTTGAAAAGGAATTAGCACAAATTTAAGGATTTGGAGGTGAAAAGATCATGATTTCGAGGTCTACCGTTTCACCATACGTGAGCGATCTCAGTGCAAGGTTTCATTGTATTTATATCTATGTGGATATCGCAGAATATCAAGTAGTCGGAGATAACAAAGCCAGGTTATTGAAGGTCATTCCTGTTGAAGGCAAACACGGAGATATTGTTTATAAATCGTTTGACAATCCGACGTATGTTCCTGTGGGAACGAAAGAATTTGAGAAAATCAAGATTGATTTAAGGGACGACGCAGGCAGAAAGATATCATTCCAACGTGGACGAGTCGTCTGCAATCTTCATGTTAGAGTGAGACAATTACCTTATTAAAACGTGAGGAAAAATGAACAAAAGACATTTATCTTCTCCGGAATCTTACAAACTTTACTATCTTAACCAGGCACAGCAGAGAGGTGGCGGGTCATCGCAGTTTTTTTCCGGAAAACTTTTTCAAAGAGGTTATGGTCATATTCAGACTGGCGGAGGTGTGGGAAACTTTTTAGGTAATCTCTTTAGACGCGCCTTTCCTTTCCTTAGAAGTGCGACGAAACATGTGGGTGAAGCGGCACCAAAAACAGGGGCCAATGTTATTAGTGACACACTTGCTGGAAACGATCTAAAAACTTCATTGAAGAATCCAAGAAACCAGTAGCGAATTGAGAACAGTACTACTAATAAGTTGAAAGATGTACTCACTTCTCAGGTTGGCTCGGGTAAGAAGAAAATACGCAAGACCACGCCCCAGAAAAAACACAAGAAACGAAAAGTGGAAAGAAAACCTATAAAATCCCACAACAAAGCCCGACCACGCAGATCGAAGGAGACTCGCAAGCGTGTAACATTTCAAGACATATTGGCTCTACTCGTTAACGTTACACGATGCATGTTACACGTTACATCGTTACACGATGTCACTTGTTCACCCTAAGTCGTATGAGTGCACCATTGATGAACTGGACTTGTTTACTGTAAGCCCGACACAAAACAGCGTTTTGAAAAAGACATTCGTCCGCTAGAATTAGAATTTCGTCCGCTTTCTACCTTGAGTAGCAATACTCCAATAGAATTCAATGTGGCAGGGAACGAAGATTACATGTACGTTTATCTACCTTATACGCAACTTTACGTTTGTGGTAATGTAAAGCACAAAGACGGAACCTCATTGAACGCAAACGAGAGGATTGCACCTGTGAACAATTTTCTTCACAGTTTGTGGAAACAATTCGACATTTATTTTGGTTCGACGCTAGTTTCTAGCCCCACGAACACTCAATCTTACAAAGCGTACATTGAAACAGTGCTTAATTTTGGTAAAGGGGCCAAAGGATCTCAACTTCAAACGAGTATGTGGTATGGAGACACAGCTGGAAATTTCAATGACACTAGAGTCGATAACACCGGAAGGAACAAAGGGTTCAAAGCGAGAAACGCTTTGGTTCGAGAATCTACAGAGTTTGAGATGGTAGCACCTCTGTTTGCCAATGTATTTACAATTCGTAAATATCTCCTAAGTTTTGTGGACATGAAAGTAAAACTAATTCCGAACAGTGCAGCCTGGTGTCTGCAGTTCTGTCTAATGTCTGGTGAAGGAGGAAATGAATATGTCATCAATATAACGTCCGCAGTATTAAAAGTGCGTAAAATGAAAATTGCTCCCCACATCATCGTGGCTCACGAAGCAGCTCTCGTGAAGTCCCCCGCCTGCTATCCCATTCGCAGAACTGAGTGTAAGGCCTTCACTATCCCGTGATAACGTGTTTAATGGGCAAATTCTGAAGAGGTTGGTAGTAGGATTGGTGAGAGCCTCTGCAGTGAATGGAAATTTGCGCCAAAACCTTTTTGAGTTTAAGCTATTTGATATGACTTCCATTGGTATATATGTTGACAACGAACAGGCTGGTGGAAAACCCTTAAAACTGCAACTGACTGCTAATGGGGGTAAATTTATGGAGGCTTATCAAACATTGTTTACCGGAACGGGAAAGTTTCGCCAAGACAGTGGAAACTCTGTGACAAGGTCTGATTACCATCAAGGCTACGGTCTTTTTGTCTTTGACCTCACCCCTGACGGATGTGACTCACCTGACCTCTTTGCCTTGAGACAAAAAGGAAACTTGACTTTAGAGATCGTTTTTAACACAGCGCTCACAGAGGCCATAAATTTGTTTTGTTATGCTGAATTTGACAACATAATCGAGATTGACCGCCAAAGAAACGTATTGTACGATTTTTCATCTTAAGAGAGAAAGTATGAACACTTTGGAAATTATACATGTGATGGCACAAGATCAATCCGGACGAAACAAGTTTTGTGTAGTCTTTTCCTCAGATACGCTACCAACTGTCATCGAAAAGTATCCTTGCGGCTTGATTCTGAACACAGATCCTTCCACAGAGATAGGACGTCACTGGGTTGGGATGCATTTTCCCAACAAGACAGAATCTGAGTTTTTTTACTCGTTTGGGCACAACCCGTCTTTTTATCAAAAGGAGTTTGAAATTTTTTTAGAGAATCATAGCACGACATGGAAATATAAGCATCGCACACTACAAGGCACTTATTCAAATACGTGTGGACAGTTTTCTGTGTATTTCATAATGCAACGTAATCGTGGGAAATCGTTAGAAATGATTGTCCAGTCTTTTAGCCATAATAAATCTGTAAACGATAATCGTGTGACTGCCTTTGTAGGTAGGTATTTAGGTTTTAAGAAGAGGATTTTACGAGGATTAACCAATAAATTAGCGATAAGTCATATAAAAAATGTAATCAAGTGTAGACAATTACACAATAGTTTGTAAAAGCAGGTCTTTATTTACTAGTTCAATGAAGAGAAAACGAATACAAGTCTCTTAATACGATATCCAAGTACTTGATAATTTCTTTGCTTTATAGCGCTTAGCCCTTGGACTCTTTGGCAGCCTCCTCGGTGTCGAGGGTGGGGTGGGAGGGAAATAAAAAGGTGTGGCACCTTGCTCTGGTGTGGATGAAGGAGGAGTTCCTTTTTTGTAACTTTGAGCATCGGTAAACGCTAATATCTTTCTCTAGCATCAGACAATTATGGTGTTCCTGTGAAGGATCGAAGATCTCACAGGCTTCGCAGTATTTACACACCAATTGCCTAACATTTTTGGCGAGCACGACTGCATAGGCTTTCAATAATTCCTTCTTGATTTCATCCTTTCTATTGCTTCTGTTTGGTTTCATTCCCTTGCTAGACGTCTCGAGCTGTTCCAAGAGTTCTAACTCATCAAGGCTGGCCAACATATTTTCTTCTCGTAGCCTTTGCAGGGTATTCACATACCCTGCAAAGGCTAAGGATATGTCTTGTGTGAGGCTCACGAAGTTTCAACGACTTCATATTCCCCAAGAGTTATATTCTCTACGGTCACTATTGGAACAGGCCTTTTAACGATGGTTAAATGTGACATTTTCCAAAGAAACCTACTTGTTCAGTATGTGTGAATTAAAGAATCATATAAGATTACTGATGATGAGGAGTAGAGTCTTATAGGTACCGTGAGAGAGAGAGACGTGATTAGTAACCATCATAAATATGCGTTTACGTATCCTACCCTATCATTCGTCTGACTTGTAATCTTGGAAAGATAACTAACGTTGAATCGTGCGTGATGAAACTGCGAAGCGGACGAGTGCTTAAACTTCACAATGCAGTACCTAACCTCAAATTGAAGAGAAAAGTCATCTTAGAGCTGTGCGAAAGATTGCGCATGATGAAAATTGCAATCAAGGAAGCTGAAGAATCTGCTCTGAGTGTAGAGGTGAAAGCGTTTTTCGGATTCCTATTTAATCACGTATTCAAGCAGCTTGGAAACAAGGAAAGGATTCAGGTTCTGGAGTTAAAACATTCACGACGTGCCACTCTGGACGAATTGGTAAACTGGGAGGCCGACGACCATTTTTTGCAAAGTTTTTTCAAGAAAACTGAATATTGTATGAGATCTGAAGTTCCTTTGTCAAGGCTGTTACAGCTTTTCCCGATTTTCATGGCGTCAGAATATGGTATCCACCAAGGGAGCCCTAAGTACTTTGGGATGAAAATGATAGTGAAAACTTGGAAGATCTCATCTCTCATAACAACAGTGAAAAGATGATGAAGATGAGGAACGAAGAAGTTAAGATAATAGAGACAGCTCGTGAGAGTAGAAATAAGAACTTATATCTTAACTATCTCGCCACAGATTTAGCTTCTAAGTTTACCAGTCCTTGGGAAACAATGTTGAATCAATGTAAAGAGCGTTATTGCTTCATACCTGATGTAGAGGGAGGAATTATTGTAGTCAAATACCTCTCGTGTATTATAGCATGCCTCCTCTTTTCGAGTATCTCATTGCTGAAAAAGGTGAAAAATTCACTAGCCCTAGACAAATATGCGCAAAGCACTTTTGCTGTATAAGAAAATAGTTTCTGCAAAATCATCGTGTGTACAAGAATTTTGACAGAGGGAAACAAAATGTAATTTTATACCCTTAATAGTGAACTGTATAATATAGTTTTTAAAACAAGCAAAAAAATAAACGTTATAGTTTTTTTTTTGAATAAACTATAAACTAGCGTGATCAAAAGTAGTGTTTTGCGTTGCTTTTTATACAGTAGATATCAATTGTTTAGTAATATAGAAAAGGGCGCGTGCCGTCTTAATCCCTGATCAAATAGACCCGAAAGGTCTTATTGTTATGGTAACGAAAATTTTCTCATGTAGAAAGATAGGGGTTTTTATAAGAGAACAAGAATGTAAAAACGGTATCTTACAAGAAATTGACTGCTCTCACTTCGGTCTTTCAGAAGTGCCACACTTTTCTAACCTGAAAGTGGACTTTACATCGTTAAATCTTAGAAACAATAGGATCCGTGTTGTAAACTTTACTCAAGTTCTGATCAAACTCCCATCACTAAAGTACATTATCCTTAAAGGGAACCCTCTCGATTGTGCTACAAGCAAAGTCTGTTCTGTGAGTGTGGTACTAGTTGTGGCTGATTGTAATTGTCAGCAATCAACTGGTACATCGTCCACGAAACTTTCAACGAGAACATCGCCAACGACCACATCATCTCTAACAACAACAACAACAAAGAAACGCGAGGCTTCTAATCCCAAGCGTGACTGGCCAAAAACAACAGCTCTAGCTCCAATACCAGGACAATAACAACAGCAGCAGCAGCAGTAAAAACGACAAAAAATGGAGCTCGCACTCGACGTAAAAAGACCTTATTCATCCTTCCCGACCTTACGACTTTACCGAGACGAGGGTTATCCACTTCTTCTCTGTTGAACGTCAAGAACAAATTCTTCGTCCCCTACAACACTATCATGATAGGAATTACCATTGCCGTTGTGCTTCTGTTATTGTTCTTCATTTTCATAAAAATTTTGTTTAAACGTTTTGGATGTCGACGGGTTTCAGCACGAGTGCAACCGGAAAGGATCGAGCTCCAAAATTGGGACCTAAACACAGAAGACAGCGACGAAGAAATTGTTTACGTGAGGGAACACGCTGATTGCAAAAAAAAATTTTTTGGTCGCGTTGTGTTGCTGTTAATCATAATTTTATCATTCTAGAAACAGTCAAAATTCAACTTGGAGTAAAAAAATTACTATGCCCCACCCCCGTGAAAAAATTACAACAATCAATTCACTATAGATCACACTTACTTATTTACAGAAGATGTATAAGAAATAGGTCTTAAATAATGTTGCAGTTCAAAAACAATGTATGTAATAATGTTTATAATTATCTATCTCTCTGTAGAAAGCTAGAGCAATCCACGTTTTTATCCCTTCCGTACCCACCCACCCTCTGGAAAACATTTCAACAATCAGTTTACTCTTGATCATACTTAAATATTTACAGAAGATGTATATGAAATAAGTCTACGAAAATATTAACTAATGATGAATAATGTTATAGTTCATACAAACATGTCTTTAATAACGTTCATAATTCTCTCTCTCTCTCTGTAGAAAGAGCGATCTTCGCTTTCGAGATCTGAATCGTGCAGAAAGTTCAAGTCTTCATTATTCCAATCTTCAGCTTCGCTTTCAGATTGCGAAGTTCGCATGAGGTCAATGTCTGATTCAGGAGTGTCACTCTTGTTCTTTGGTGTTCGAGATTTTCCTGTTCGTAAGGAAACAGTTCTCCTAGTGTCCTTTCGGGAATCAAATCACAGTGTTCTGAGAATAAAGGCAATGTGGCAGGATCAGGTTTATCACACTGCTCTTGAGGCGAGTCTTCCACGTCAGTAGGTGACCAGTAGTAGCATGTAATTAGCGCTCCAGGTAGCTGCTTATCTTTAGGCTCCGTAGATTATCAAGATTCTAACGTTTTATTTCAAGTTTTTATCAATTTCTAGTTTTCATATTTGTTTTATAAGTTCATAAGTCCTAAGTTATGACATCATATTCGAGAAATTTTCTTATTTCTCGCTGTGTTTGGTGGAGGTTTTGTACGGATCTTCAAACTTCCCGCCATTGTTTACCGAGTGTCTTACATCATCGTCATGGCTCAAGCTTTCCTCTGGTTTCTTCTACTTGGGACACTTTAAAATCTCTATCCATTCTACGTCGTTACAGGAGCAAACGAGGTGGACGTCATCGACCAAGAGATGAGACGACAAGCAATAAATACTATCATTTCTCAACGTTCTAGTCAACTCATCAATATTCAAGATTGCTCCCTTCGTTCTGCTACGATGTTTAGCTCTTCGCAATACACTACTCATCGAAGTGCAAACCTTGAAAACCTCTCCTTTCCTCTCCGTTCTCCTCTACCTATGGACTCATTCAAGCAATCTAAATTATGTCTTCTAAACTGCAGATCAGTATGTAACAAAGATTTTGTTGTTAAAAATAATATTGATCTGTTATGCTTAACTGAAACGTGGTTGGATTTAAATAAACTTAATGTGATAAATGAAATAACTCCGAAAGGTTACGTCTTCAATCACATATCGAGAAA
>JAAAQI020152520.1:0-10593 GCA_011800005.2 Stichodactyla mertensii | reverse complement strand
TTTAAAGTAGACCTAGGTAGACCAAAATACAATGAATTGCAAAAATCTAGTCTTGAGGTTATAAAAGAATTCACAAGAGTTTTGCATGCATCAAGACTAATATACTTACGAATTTTAGAAATATTTCGCAAGTGATAAAAGGAAGCTCTGCAAACATTGGATATATGATTCTCAAAAGATAAGAACTCAAAAGATAAGAACTTCTTAAAAACTAATTGATCCATCCCCCTGAAAAATGAATGCTCCCAATGTTATGTTCATTACGTACATTACATTACAGTGATATTTCTAAGACAAGTTGCAAAAAAAACCCAAACAAACAAACCAGTTCAATAATCAAATCACACAGAGATGCATTTATGAGCACGGTAGAGCTGTTAAGTGTGACGTATTCGAACGAAAAACGACTTCCGGGTCCAAAATGAAAAGCAGTTCTTTGAAGATTTTTCTTGATTTGCTCTTCATAGCAGGAATTGGTGTACATAGGTCTGTTTATTACAGGCGGAGGAGGAATTGTGGAACGTTTTGGTTTTATTTTTTAGCGCATTTTCTGAAAAATTGGACCCGGAAATACGTCACAGTTTAACAGCTCTTGAGGGGATAGAGGAAAAACTTGAGATATAAGCATACAGAATTCTCATTCGTCACTGTCAAATCATTTCTAGAAGACAACGTATCCTCTTCGGCATTTAGCGAAATTTACTATAATCGAAATCATTCTAAAAAGTCCATGCAATAAAGAAGTGAGAACTATGCCTACTGGGTTGCCTGTGGTGTTATCATGTCATCGTTGTTTTGCACCTGGCTTGGAAAAATCAATATGGAGAAGCTCCGCTGGTTTAAATCCATGGATTCTTCAGCTGATATGTCCATGTAAGCTTATTCGTAAAGCTAGTGTTTAAACCCCTTCAAGTACGTCTAGTGCTACAGACGATTGTCCTCAGAGGTCGGGATTGGGTCCACTTTTTTCTACATGTGTAATGGCTTACCAATTTACGATAACTCTATTGATCATTTCGCTTTCATTTTTCATCGCCGTAGTTGGAAATCTTCTGCTAGCAATCATGATCGTCAAATTTAAACGACAAGAGGAACGAAGTACACCTGACAGACGGCGCCATTTCGATGTTCTCTTTACTGCTCTTGCAGTTGGCGACACACTTGGATCTTGTCTGAATTATCCCATGTTACTACATCTTAACCGCCTACATTTACAAGAAATGAAAAGCTCAGGCTATTTGTGTGAGTTTTTGGGCTCTTCTTCTGTGTTTTATTTTTCATATATTGCTATTTTGACGATGGCTATGACCCTTCACAACATCGCTAGCAACACTTGGCCCTTTCGTTATTTTATTTACCTCAGACGAAAGAGGAGTAAAATTCCATTATTGTGTGTTGGGGTGTCTCTGTTTGTGGCTGTTGTATCACTAACTATTTCTGCAAGTGGTTTTCCCCTTTTTAAACTTACTCCAACCAGGTACTTCAATGATATTGTTTCATGTGCACCAGACTCTGCTTACGACTGTCCTTCCAAGTATTTTTATTTGCTATTTGGACATCTTTGGTTTTGGACCCACTTCTGTAGCCTTATCCTGATATCATGCCAGTATGTGAAAATGAGAAGCAATCCTGTTGGTCTGGTTAGTTGCCAAAGCAATTGGCTTGGTTTACCTAATGGTGCATGGTTTCAAATGTCATTCAAATTTCTGTATTTAATATTTTGGACTCCATTCATTGTAAGTCAATGTAATAGAATTCTATTTTTCCCATTCATTTCCCATTTTGATCAGGGTTGAATGCAGGGGAAGGGTGCAGGAGGCATGCACCCCCTGTTAGATTCTAGCTAGCGTACTGTCGATTATGGATAATAGTTATTATATTATAAACTTTTGGTGCTTGAGTCCTGATCATAAATGGTGCGCCCCCTCAAAAGCCCTGGAGGGTATCCCCCCTCAAACGAATCCTGGATCTGCCTCTGTCAATTTCTCTCTTTTATTCTTACATTGCAGTGCTTAATAGAAAGTAAAAATGGTGTTCTATCATGCTTCACTTGTATGTTACTAATTGGTATAACCTTTCTTTCTTCACTTCATAGGTTGTCATGACAATAATCACCTGTACACACTATTCAATACCAGCTGATGTCATAGTTTCAGTATGTTATGTGGTGTTCCTACCAGGATTATTGGGACCTTTTGTTTACTATGTCACACATAGAGACTTGAGAGATGTGTTCAATACAGCAATCCTCAATATTTTATTGAGAAAAGGTATGTGATATCCTTGTCTAAGGGGCAAAAAAAGTATAATATGATAAAAATCACAAGAACTAGTTCAGCTCCAATCCCATGGCATTACCAAACACTGTGTCTAATATCCATGTGTCATTTTGTCCCAGTCTCCCATGCCAGCAGTTTCAATCCAGAATGAGAGTTTGTACCAGGTTTACATGATACTGGTATAGAATTTCATGCCAGAATGAGCATTTCATTCTGGAATGAAAGCTGGAATGAACTTGTATTCAATTTCCAGAATGACTTGTTCTGGAATGAAATTTTGCGCTGGTAATATATAAAGGAATATAAAGAACTATATGACAACTGGGATGAACTCGTACCAAAATAAAACTGGTATAAACAGTCCCTAATGGGCTTTGGTGGGTTGGAATGAAATTATAGGATATGTGGCATCCATTTTTCTTATGTCAGTAATCCAGAGCTAATGTGTGTGTGTGGGAGGGGGGGGGGAGGTGGAGGGAGGTAGAAGGAGGGTGATGAGAGAGGCAACAGGATGGAACAAAGAATTGTTCTCACACAAATTCAACTTTCATTGCAAACTTCCTGGTTTAATATTAGAGAAAGGCTAGCTAGTCCATTTTCCTTTTCATGTGCATTTTCAAGAGGTCTTCCCTTTCCTTCTGTAGAAAAAGTGTTGCCCCCTTTCCAATTATATCTTATACAAATTGATACCCCCCCCCCAAAACAAAAACGCCAGCACAGTTTGTTGTGAATCTCCATTTTTCCCATTCGCACCAGGGCCCCCTTGAATTACACATTTTTACATTTTTCTTAATGATATTTTTGTAACTGTTACAAATTGGGTTTTTTTTCTTATTCATGCAGGTTGCTGTAAGGAAAGGCCTAGGCAAAATAATGAAGAGATAGAATTAAACGCTGAAAGATTATGATAATTATGAGGTTCATTTTATAGCTAGGGATATGATCCCAACAGAGGGCTACTACAGTTCACAGGATATTCATTTTAAAGATTTTAATCATGGCTGAAAACCATAGAAAGAGCTGTTAGTGGGATACGAGCATCTGTCTTTGCTGTTATCTCTGGGCTTCCTGAGAATAAATTAAAAGTGGCCATTATTGTAAATGGAGTTTCACAATTGGGTTTATCAATTGGCTAAATTTTCTAAATCAAATTTAATAATTGGGCATATGCAAAAGTAAATTTTCTAAATCAATCTAATAAGAAGGACATGAGAAATGAATAAAACCTTATGGTATAGTTTAATGTCCATAACTCACAAGTGGGTCGCAAGTAACTAATATATGCCTATATTTATTGTCAGATAATATATAGACATAGTAAAAATGATGGAAATATTGTTGATCTTATTTGATTAATTTGTAGAGAGATATTGATATACTGACAATTTTCGTCACATGCAAAAAATGGGTTGAAATTTATTTCAGTTTTATGGCATACTGTAAAATCTGGACTGGACTAGTGGTCTGGACTGGACTCAAAAAAAATCTTCATTTATTTAAAACATAAGAGGATCATTCATTAAAATGATTTATAATAACTACTTATTTATAGCAACTATTTAAAAATAATTTATATCTTTGGTATATAGGTTAGGGGCTGTTCGTCATAAAGTAAAGAGTGGGGGTGGGGCTGGTTAACATATTTGTGAAGGTAGTTATTAAAGTGGTCTACCCATTTTCTTAGTGTTGGTTTAACATAGCCCACTCCTTAATTCAATTTTGACCCATCCTTATTTACAAGCAGAGCAATTGTGATTGACCCCCTTTTTTACTAGAGCAACACTCCCCATTTACTTTATGACTAGACTAGCCTTACTTTAGGATCATAATAATGGTGATACAATTATTAAAATTATGTACAGATATTGCGACCGATAATATTGGGATTTTACAGTGCGACTACTCCAACCAAGGCCACCCAAACAATTTTTTATGTAAATTATCCAATCACGATTGAGTATATAAACAATAGAATCTCTACAAATGTTTGAAATTTCGCTTAAAATGTACAGAATTTGCTTTGTTTGTGTACGAATTATATTGAAATCGAGTAAGAAGCATCGTATGCTGTAGAAACTCACAACAAATATGTCGTGAGTGTCAAAAATGAACATTGAAAATTTACCTGAAAATTTGTTTGGGTGGCCTTGGTTAGAGTAGTCGCACTGTAATAAATTGGAATGTTAAAATCAATAAAAATTTGGATAAAATTAAATGATTGACTGTATGCTCTCAGCCCACCCCTCTAAGTATGGCTATATTTCCTGAAGAAGCCTGGTGCGAGCAAGGCGTAGACGTGTGAAAATGGAAGACCTTCTAGTCAAATATCGCGACTTTAATCCTTAAATTGCCTCCACTTCACTAAAAACTGACTTAAGAAACCTCAATTATAGCATAATGAACAGAGTGGAGCAAGCTGTGTGCAGGATAAGGGAAAAACTGCCGAATAACCAAGGTTTTGTGACGCTCGGTGTCGGCTCCGTCGTCAAAAATGACAAACTTGCTGCAAGTCTTGGATGGAGGTGTCCTAACTTTATCATCACTTCTGCGGCCGTTCTGTCTCCAGAACACCTGGCCTTAGATAGGATTTTCTTAGCAGAGTTTCTCGTCTTCGAAAAGAAAGGGTTTGAGGTGTTTGACTTGAAGCTTGCTGCAGAGTTTTGTCGAACTGTGTCCAGTCGCGCTATGGACGATGAAGAAGTCAGCCAACTTCCAAATAACCGGGTGACTGTAATATCTGTTGAACCTCTAGATAAAAGAGGGTTTCTTAAGAGAATGGTCAAGAAAAGTAGCCTTCAGACCACAAGACCTATCGAATGTTTTGATTTTCAAAACTTCCAAAACGAGCTCTCTGCGGAAGGGATTTTTTGTAATGTGATACGCGAGTTTGGTTCACTCGCGGAAGAATTCGAGACGCGGACTTATAAATTTAAGTATAATGAAGAAAAACAACGATATTTTCTCGAGGATTTTGGTCACCAGGTTGTGGAACTGGACGCTCAAAGCTTTCCCGACGACCAGAAACCGCTGGGGGGTGTGATATTTTCGAAATTAGGAGCTTATGTTGGGTCTTTAGGTTACAGTACAAGTGAACTCCTTCCTTGCTTCGTCCCGGATTCACTCCTTCAAGGTAAGTCTAATCTGAAAATTATTTTTACAATGGACTTAGAATGACTAAAACAGATCAGTTCCTGCGGTAAACCATTTCTAGGAGAGGTTGTTCATCTTAATGGGCGATCTTAAGTGCCAAAATAAAAATAAATTATGAAAATGATCGCCCGCATGAATAATTGGCCTTCCGTGAGCCAAAAATTTAACAAGTAATTATCACAGCTTATTCTCGCTTGGATAAGTCTTACCAAATTTCTATATTGAACACATTCGATGATGATATTCTATTGTATTTGTGGCACGAGAAAGATTATAACTGGCTTAACGTTTGTTTTTGTTTTTCAATTTGCTGAAAGCGCCGTAAGACAAAATAATGATATGTTATGATGAAACCGTTCAAAATTCTCCAGGATTGCGATTATATATTTAAATATAGTTTAGAAAATATTATAAGAGCTAATTATTTTTCTGTCTAAACCGGCTCTAATTAGGTGTTTTTTTATCAAAACAGTATCAACGTTTGTCAACAGCGTAGAAAGTATAACTTGTCTCAGTTGGTTTATAACCAAACACTAAACAGGTTTCTTTTAAAAAATTCAATTACCAAGCTCTAGTACTGGGGCTATTAATGTTTTAGTTTTAGTTCACGCTGAAATGATTTCACCAGGTTTTTTTTTTAAGTGGTCTGGGTGTCTGTCGTACAAAGAAGTTAGATTTTTAGCAAATGTTTTCCAAATAAGGCATATCTTTTTATTGATCTTGCAGTGATAATTGATAATTGTATGACCTTTTGAAGTGTCGAGTAGGTTAAAGAGGTTTCATTGTTTATAGAACAGCATGGAATGTCATTCATTGCATAGAATAATATAACCAATCTGGGATTTTTTTTGAATTATAAAACTTGAACCTGCTTGGATTTCTAAATTAAAGGCATATTGATTGAAATTGTTTGAACTTTGAGTTGAAAGAGTTTGAACTGGCAATATGTTTCTTTTTAGTTTGAAATGATAGCAGATACCCTGCCAACACCCCACTGACAACCCACCAACACCCTACAACAACCCACCAACACCCTACGACAACCCACCAACACCCAAATGACAACCTACCAACCCCTTACTGACAACCCACCAACACCCTAGCTTGGACATTCTTTCTCATCCTAGATTAACATATCTTTGCACTCGTTCTATGTGATGTTTTTGCTAAAAATATGCTTTAATTTCAAGGAGCTGAAAGCCAAGAAGAGAATCAGGCAGAAGAAGAAAAAAGTGAGGTGTTGTCAGTTGAAGAAGCTGGTCATCTAGATGATGAAAGACAAGAAGAAAGCAAATTACCAACAGATGAAAATAAAAATGAAGAATCTATTGCAAACAACAAAATACAAGAAGAGAAAATTGTGGAAGAACAACCAGAGGACTCAAGCAAACAGGAACAAAGCAGTGAACTAACACAAGATGAAATTGAAGTTGTCAAAACAGTTGAAAATATCCAAATTAGTGAGAAAGGAGTTGAAGGTGAAGAGCTTTACCAAGAAAATCTTGAAACTCCAGAAGGAGAGACTTTGACAAAGGGAGAAAATGATGACCCTGAAGTTTCAGAAAATGCTGAGGAAAATCTTGATGATAGTGAAGCAGAAGAAAGCTCTTGTCATGAACTTGTAATATCGGTTGAAAGCTCTGATAAAGAGAGTCGTGAAGATATAGAAAACATCCAAAGTGAACATGGTGAAAAACCAGATGGGACTGTTGATATCGATAGTATTGAGACAGAAAAAAATAATGATGCTGGAGAGGAATTGGTATCTCCTGATGGCGAAATGGGTTCTTTGGATAATGAACAAAATGTGAAAGTGTCAGACGATGGTGCAGAAACAAACTCATCTCAAGACATTGAAAATGAGCCTAGTGTAATTAGTGAATTAGGTGATGTTTCTATGGCAACAAATGAAAACAACAAGGAAAGCACTGTAGAAGAAACCACAAAAGTAGAGGATGAGCTGGAACCAAATCTTAGTATACAATCTGAAATAGAAGTTAAGAATAGTGATGACGAAATCCTTGAAACAGAGTCATACCCAAGTGAGACGATTGAGGTAAGGGGTGCGAGTTATACCCTTGAGGCTGGCACAGAGTCAAGTGCTATGGAAAAAAATCCAGATGTGACAACTGATCAAGATAACAGCAATAATCAAGTGGTTGAAGCTGTTGAAGGAAAGGTCAATGAAAATATATCTACCATGGATGAAGATAACAATAATTTGATCAGTGAAGACACAGAAAAAGATCTACATGAACAGGGAGAAACTAGTCTGAAGAATCCAGTTCCAACTCTAGAAGATGAACTTGACAAGCAGTTATCCAAGAAAATGACTGAAGTAAAGTCAGAGGAAATTCAAGATGAAGGTACAGAGATTTGTTTACATAGAGAATAATACATGGGCACACGGAGATATGGAATTTATCTTCGAGTGTTCAATTTGATATCTCAGGAGTGAGTGCAGTGAACGAATGAGATATCAAATTTGAACACAAGAAGATAAATTCCATATCTCCAAGTGTCCATGTATTTTTCTGTTTATTATATAAACTATAGTGTTTTCAAGGATTTCTACCACTGAATACTAAAAATTTGATTGGTTGATATTTTCACATGTGAAAAATATCATATTTTTACGTGTGCTGAGATATGACATTTCTCAGTGGTAGAAATCCTTGTAAAACACTATAGTTTATATAATAAATTTTGTTATCATTGCATCAATATTTGGCTCTCTTGGTTTTTCATTACTCTAGTTTTTAGTTATTGAAACTATAATATAAGGAATCTATTGCATTTGTAAGAATTGTGTAGTATATGGTATGCATTAGAGAGTACATCACTCATGTATCCAGCACATATAATGCAGGGTCAAGTTGAAATATTTGTGTTGAAGTAAAATGCCCTGAGTATAACAGCAGGAAATTTATAGTAGAGAGTTTTGACGTCAATCCATTCTGGCATGGATCCTTCATCTATTCAGTTTAAGGGATAAGCAAGAACCTTACTTATACAAAGCTCAAAAATCGTACATTAACAAAACATAATCAAAGTTTGTATACTTTTTGTACATCAATCAATATCATCAAACAGCTGACCTCTGTAATCCACATACGGGTCAATCATGCAGTAATGGGTTTTAATATTGATTTGTTATCAAGACATTTATCAACTAAATAGTGTATTTCAATTAGGGATGTAACATTAATGATTTCAGTGAATTTAATTTGGTGTTTGCACAGCCCTAAGTATGGTAATCAAATGTCTTTTTGATGCAATGAAGAATGTCAGGAATCTTGCTGGTTGAAATGTGATATTTTCCCTTATTGACATACTTTATCCATGCATTATCTAGAATCAGTATCTGTGGTTTCACAGTTGTGGTGGGGGCAAAGCACAGTCACTATATTTTGTAAAGCATTTATTCTATAATTTGTTCCACTATGATGCAAAATTAGTGTTGTCAAAATTATTTATTTAGTAGTAAGTATGACATATAATAGATATATGTTTATATAGGGTTATAATACTCATGAATAATTAATGAGGCCAAAACAATAGAAAATCATAAGTGTGGAGGAGCTTGTATATCTCATACAGTATCGTCCTGATTTGCATAAACTTTAAAGCTGATTTTCTCAGCCAAATTCACATGCATATTTGAAATTTTCGTAAGACATGATATAGCTAACCTAGACATATCATAAGCAATATACAATATGCGTGACAATGTTGTATCTGATCTACAATCTCTCGCCTGCAGCATGAGCTTGTATATCAGATACAAAGTTGTCACTCATATATGTTACATATAGACCTCAAATTATAGTATCAAATTATTCTTTTATTTATTCAACTACAACACCTAATTAGTTATTGACAAAATTATTTATTTAAGAATTTTGGTGGGACCTCATAAATAATTCAATAGACCCACATAGAACAACTCTGACAAAAAATATTCCAAGCCACATATTGAGATAATACTGTTTTGTAGATCATTATTTGTTGATAGGTTTTATGTAAGTTATTCCTGCTATAAGTTTTAAAATTTTCTTGCCAGAATAATATAACCTCAAATGGGATAGATAAGTGAAAATATATGTGATAGAAAAAGAGTCTTCCATCTATATGATTTTAACTCGTGGATTATTGATGAGTTTGAGAAATTTTTCTCAAATTACACCTGCAAAAATGTTGTCATGAGTAAATAGTAAATTTGCCAATTAGGAATTAATTATTACTTACATCAGACTCAGGTAATGGTGGAATTATCACCAAGTTAAGAAAGATACAGCTGATATTTGTGTTTTTATATGTTGCTGGTGATGTATACGTTGATGGAGCTTGCTGGGCAAAACTATGCCTGACATCAGTGATAGTTTATTCCCAAGTATATTTACTAATTTACTAAGTGCTAATAATTTTTATGACAATGTTTTTGCAATTAAGTGTAAATAAGAATGGTGTTTTTAAAATCTCATATAATATCTCATTTTGTTGCTGAAATATTCAATAACTGGATGATAAAATTATAAAGAAAATGGATTAAATTCTTATTGAAAATTTGGTTTTTCTTTTTATGACAGGAGAAAGAACAGAAACTACAGAAGCTCTGAAACAAGAAGAAGCACTACATACAGATGCGACAATTTCCTTAGAAATAAATACAGAGATTGATGGAAATTTAAAAGAGAAAATCTCTGATGTTAGTGAATCTAGTAAAGCAGAAGCAGCACCTGAACATGACAAACCTGATGATCATGTGATGGAAGAAGAAGTTCTGAAGTTGGAGCCAACTCATTCCCCCAGGAAGCCAGAGGATGTAGGAGAAAGCTTGGAACCAGGTAACTGAATGTGTATGGGGTAGTCTAAAGGCAACTTTCTGAGGGGGTTGGGGGAGGAACTCAGGTTTTTGCCACTACAGAGCAGCTTCTTTTGACTTAAGAATTTTTCAAGGAAGGAAGGAGGGAGGGAGGGAGGAAGGAAGGGAGGAAGGGAGGAAGGGAGGAAGGAGGGAAAGATGGAAGGAGGGAGGGAGGAAGGAAGGAGGGAAGGAGGGAGGGAGGAAGGGAGGAAGGAAGGAAGGAGGGAAGGAGGGAGGAAGGGAAGGAAGGAGGGAAAGGAGGGAGAGAGAGAGGGAAGGAGGGAGGGAGGGAGGGAG
>JAAAQI020152509.1:0-10595 GCA_011800005.2 Stichodactyla mertensii | reverse complement strand
GGTGAAGATGGCCACCCACCCTGTATCCGCCCCTGATCACTTCTTGCAAGCTTAAGAAACGTACATGAAAAATATTCTTAAATTGTCCAAAATACTTTAGAAAAAGCGATTTATTTCTAATCACATATCTTTACGTTAATATACTGTGACAAAAACTAAGCGCGAGTTTGCTATCTGTGGTTTTACACTCATTTTGTGTCTTGAGCGTGCGTAGTTCTCTGCGACTGAGTCCCACATGGGCTATCGCATGAGCATTAGGTACTACCTCACTTGGAGTTTCGGTGAAATCTTACCTGGGATAGGGTCAGTGTAGAAAGGGGCGATGGGAACATCTCGACGGACAGGGGTGGTCCGGCCTAGCCACTGAGATTTCCCTCCCAGTCCCAGGGAACTTCTACACTGGGGGAGCAAGCCAAAAGGGGTCTAAAGAGTCTGGGAAGGTCAACAATCACAAAAGAATCCTTAAAATTGAATAGGAGGTAATGAACTCAAGTACAAGGGAAAACCACTAGCCAGGCCGGACCAGGAACTTGTCCGAAGACGGGTTATAGGGCGTGTTTAGTAATACCCTTCTGGTACGACCCGGATGGAAAAAGGATAATGTGTGCATAAATCCTGGACCAAGTAAATGCAGAACAACATGCAACAAAAAACTGAGGGAGAGATGCTGAAGTCCAACTCATGATCAAAGGCAAAAATAAATTCGAACTCACTACCAAACACTTTCCTAAGGCCGGTACACAGCCAAACACATTTATCTGGGGCTGAACATAGGGCCAAACGTAAAAGCAGCAACGAACTCACGACCAGACACATGCGGCATTACTAAGGACCGACACACGGCCAAACAAATTTAGCTAGGTTCGAACACACGACCAAACGCTAAAGCAAAACGTAGTATTACGAAACTTTGAAAACAAAACAAAAAGCTGTTGGTGTTGTGTGATCGTCCGGGTGTAAAATGTAGTCTTGAGAAAGACTGTTGTTGATATCTGCCGTTTCAACAACCTGAGCGGAAGTCATCTTCAGAATGAGGAGTTTGGTTCAGTCGGAAGTGTTGTTGGAAGGGATATCTCCTCGATGTTCTGCATGACAATTTACAAGCTGTTTACAAAATAGCTTGTTCCGACTGCGACCGTGACCTAAACACTAGACTTACAGAACACAAACGCGCCACTAAAAATAAAGACCCCAACAATCACATTGCCGAACAACACAAACACACTGGACATAACATTAATTGGGACTCTGCCGCTTGCATTACACATTGCACTAATTATCACCAACGCCGCATACTTGAAAGCTGGTACACAAACTTACAACAGAAAGCACTCAACCGTTACCAGACACTCCCTGCACCATACAACAGACTAATTAACGACTTTAAAAACACACCGACAACACTATGAGTAATGCCTCCACACGCGCCGACATCCCTTTCAACAATACTTTCGACTGAACCAAACGCATAAATATCGTCTCTGTCTGCTCGTTTCCTCACTCTGAAGATGACTTCCGCTCAGGTTGTGTCAACAGCCGTCTTTCTCAAGACTACACTACACACCCGGACGATTAAAAGAGAGGGTCATCCAAAAATAGACAGCAAAACAGGGAGGGTCATCACAAAGTTATGCCAATGTGATCATAAAGAGATGTTTTATCTATAACAGGAATACAAACCAAGTATAAAGATCATGGTATACAAAACAGTTCCTGCCATATAAACAAGACATTGTGGGGTATTATTTATGCAGGGTCATAGAGTGGTTTTCATTAACCCGTGAAATACACTTTAGCGTATTACGCTTTATTACACTTCGGTTCTTTTGTCAAATATTACGCATTGCATCCGGCATTCTCTTTTGCTTGGCCAGGTCACTGCCTGACTAAAATGGCCCTAGAGAACACTTATTCCTTGGTAAAGAAAGGCGCACACGGTTTTTGGACAGACATATTAAACAATAGTGAAAGGGGGCGTACATGCGGATACTTTCGAAGCCAAATAAACACTTGCAGTATCCTGTTCACAATTCAAAAGCTCAATTTCTTAGAGAGATTGCAATTATTTCTCTTGTTCCTTCCGTCTTTTTATCTGAAAGGTTTTTTTTATTGAAGGTGATTAAATACCATCAAAGAACAGGTAAAAGGGCGTGCAATGTGTTGTACAGTGACAGGGTAAGGTATATGGGATAGTATTATAAAAAGCCTGTCTTTATTATCGAAATTCTCACCTTCCTCGATCCTCGTAGCGGCTTGAACATGGAAAATGTTTGGAGACTATACGATGAGCCTGTAGAAACTGTCGTAGAAGCTCGTCACAGACTGAACACAAAGGTTGGCGATAATGAAAAGGAGATTGTGATGAATGCCTACCTCAGTAAACTCGAGCCACTAAAGATGGAATAGGGTGTTAAAAAACGTAAAGGAAGACATCGAGTAAGAGGAAAAAGCATCCAGTAAAGTTAATCCAGAAAGACGGCAAGCGCATTCGCATTGTTTTCTTCGACGTTATGCCCTCCAAACAAAAGGTCGAAGAAAACAATGCGAGAAGCAGCCCTCGAAGCGCAGAACGCTCATACGGAGATGTGTAAAAAGGCCACAGCTGAGATAACGCTTATTAACAAGAATTCTGAATAAACTAGAAAGAAATAGATATGTCATATCACATTGAAAATTTCTTGATAAAATTCTGTGAGAGATGTGTCATTATTTGCATGATCCGCTGTTTAAGCCCGTAATAACTCGTGTTACGGGCAATCAAACAAACAAACATTTTTCTATTTACAGTCAAAGGACATGAAGCGTGCCCTTCTAGACTGCATTAATGATTTCATTATTCGAATATTGAGTTGATTATTCGACCTGAGTTTTCATTAATAAAACCGAAGACTCCAAACCTCAAAATCTATTTTCTACTCGCATTTTGATTCAATTCTTCAACGAGTGCCATAAATAGTTAGGAAAACTCCACAGAAAGGCCAATACGACGTTTGCATGCTTTTCCGATTAAAATTCAAGTAGAAAATCAATTTTGAATTCACGAGTCTTCCATTTTATTAATGAAAGTTTAAAGTGAATAATCAACTCAATATTCGAATAATGGAATCATTAATGCAGTCTAGAGGGGCACGCTTCATGTCCCTTGACTGTAAAACATTTTTATTATTGATTAAGTAATTATGAACTTGTGGACACGCATGTCTTCAATACAATATACAAGCCCGCGTTGGTCAAAAAGAGTTACAACCTGTAAGTCATGTGCATTTTACGAGTGGCACGTACGACCAAGATCTGACCTTGAATTACCTTGAGTCTTATGTAACCTTCTTGGTTTGGCTTGAACTTGTTTTTTGACGTGTGTGGCTTCTTGCCCCCTGAAGTTTATTAAGTAAATCGGGTACTTAATCTGTGCCCTAATACCGTTTAAACCGTTGTAACAATTGACCTTTCTATGACCAAACGCTTCTTTGTAGGACGGAGCTTATTCGTAGGCAAACCGATTCTTGATCCATTGATTCTCCATTTAGATATTCTAAGTTTTCCCATTTTAATTAAGAGCAACGCCTCCAGAAATTTACTAGTTAATATCGAATGAGTTTGACGACCTGTCATGTAATTTGATTATCATGCAAATCCCTATAAAAAGGGATGCACTGCAAAGTAATAGAGTAGTTTTTGTAGCTGTTGAGTTTGGAATAAAATCAAGCAAGCCAACCTAAAGTCTCTACCGAGTATCCCCGTAATACTCGCATGCAATTAACAATTAATAGACCTTATTCGCTTGGGCGTAATGTTTTCCCAATTCAGACCTCTTGGGAATACGATTCTTTGTTTGAAGTTTATCCATATTAACGTGTCTTCTCAAGCGTTACCATTAAACAAAGGAAAAAGTCCCAAAGGAATGACACGTGACCTGTATTGGGAAAACAAATACGCCCAAGCGAAGGTCTATTGCTGTATTAAGCGACTTAACGAGTTGTGGGCGTTGCGATTTTCGCTGTGATTTGCATGTCTAAGATCTACTTGTGCATATTGCATCTCTAACCCTCTTGTGTGGAACCACTCTAGTAACACCCCGTGGGTGTGCTGTACACTGACCCATATCATGGCCATGCGCAAACCCCCCATATTAATATACATTAGTATGCATGGGGAATATGTTATATTCACCTTGCATACTTATGTATTTCCCCCTGCATTAGCTTGTTAGCCCCAAATCTTCCCTGGAAGATTTCAAAGCCACACCCCGACTTTGAGAAACTTGGGAATTGGGGCAGGGGTTATGCGATATCTTCACCCAAGAAGAACAATGAAAACCGAGCTAATGTGGAAATAAGTCATCGCACGCCCTAACCTATACCGATCTACTACTGTAGGCTTCCAGTGCACACGCCTTCTTTGTGTCATGGTTAGCGGGCTGATGACGGCAGGGGCGGATCCAGGGGTGGCTGATCGCTGAAATTACGAAAATAATTAAAATTCTCTACCAAAACGACGTCATTGTTCATAGGCTTTTTTAAAAATATATATTTTTTATTTTATTACTACTACTACTACTGCTGCTACTGCCCCCGCCGGATCCGCTCCTGGACGGGTTACCTGTGATCTTATCCATTATCAAACGGATCCCGACAGTACACTTCCGAAGCTGAAAAAAGATAGAAAGCGCCTTTCCGAAACTCAAAGAAAGACTGGGCACGAACTCTATCACGTCCCCGGTATCAATCCCAGAATCCAATGCAAGATGGTAGCACTTTTTGATTTTTTTCCCCAATAGTCTTTTTTCGCATTCTATAAAACCGCTGTAAGTAATGACTATAGACTCATTTGTACAGAGTTAGCCTCATTTATAAGTAAATCATTCATAGATACCTGTGAATAGTTTCGGGAAAATTTAAGGGCGTTAGTATTGTTCTAGTGATGTACATCCGGGATCCTTTGCATTGCCGTTGGAATTTATGAATTATATGCTTTTAAACGAGGCTAAACCTGTAAGAATGAATCCGTGTGTATGCATTACAGTTTTGGAATGAGAAGAAGGACCATTGTGTTGTTCTTCTTTGCAGGGTCTTTGTCGGTTCGTTGGGTTTGCGAACCACCTCAAGCAGCTGCAAGCACAGACAAAATGATGATCAAACCTATGTGCTTTGACCTGTTCATAAACGTATTTCATATCCGGATAAGATGTTTTTACACATTCTGCTTAAATTTACCTTATTTTAATGACAAAAAAGTGAATGAAAAAGCGGGAAATATCAACCCGGCCTTGAGCTCGAAGTATCTCAGCGTCAAATGTAGAGAAATAATGCATACTATTTAAATATATCAGATGTACGATATGAATAAGCTGGGGGGAAAAAAAAAAGGAAAAGGAAAAAAACCCTGTCAAGATAAGCGTATAATATAAACTGATATATCTGAAAAGCTTATTCCTAAAATAAACAGGAATTTGAATCGAGACTGCGTTCTTTTAAACTTTTTTTGGTACAAGCTGAGTGATAAGGATTTGCTTGAGAAGGACCGATGTACGTTGCTATAAAAATTTATGCGCGTTCATATTGCTTTTAAATCATCGAAACAAGTTGATCTGTCTACGACGTTTCCGGCTTCGCTAAGACAAGTTCTATTTTTCAAATACCTTTCAAATTCACTTATGAATTCTGGAGTCAAAAGAGGGATCTTCATTGTTGAAGTATTTGAATTGAGAACAAAGTGGCAGTTTCCTATTAATACGAGGAAAACCTCTTAGTTTTCAGGATTAATACTTTTTCTAGCGTTAACTCTAAGAATAATTTCAAAATGTCAACGAGAAGATCAATGCCGAACAAAAGCACAAGGCAAATTGAGCTGACAAAAATTATTTTGAATTACTGAGATTATAACGAAGCAGTTTGATTCGATTTTTAAATTTAAGAATAATTGGTTAACAATACCTATTTCTATATTCCGGTCAAACAACTTAATGTTCCATGCCAATGTGGCTTAAATTAAACTTTGACGCATTAAAAATGTAGCTTCTAAAGCTCCTCAGGTTCGTTTATAAGCTCAAACCGAATATGAATCTTCCATATAATGGCGCTCAGCTTGCAGACAGCCAAAACTAGCTGCCTATAAGTATAGAATTAATTAGTTCTCTATCTTGTACAAGATTGGCCGAGCTTAATTTTGAAGCAACCTCGAAGCCTATCAAGTTCGCAAACATCCTAAATCCTAAAGCTTAGTCCTTTTGGTGCTGTTTCAAAAGATATTTTGTTTGGTTTGCATTGAATTGTTTGAGGTCTTTTCTCTTTCAATTAACCCTTTCTGTTCGACCAAATTGCAGTGCTGGGAGGTATTGGAAAACCTATAATACAAAACCTTAATTGACCTTTTCTTGGAAATTATGACAACTCGTTACCTTACGATTTTTTCACTTCAGAATTAGAACTTAATTTGAATTTTTGGTAATTACAATTTGGATGAAAGATAGCACCTGAAGTCAGCTAATATCTTCGAATTTGTATAGATTATGATAAACTCGGAAGTCCGATGTACGATTTTTAATTGAAGACCTTTTATATTCCCTTAGGCTCTTGACACTTCATAGAGGCTATAAAAAGCTTCATAAAGATCTACCTTTTTGAATAACTATTTCGGTTCCCAAGGCTCTGATGGCTTTTATTTTGAGGGCGAAGACTTTTCTTCGCTAAATGGGAGGTACGACTCATTGGTTTCAGTTATTCTTGGCTAAAATAATCTTCGATGTTTAGTTTTTTCTTGGTTTAAATTAGGAGACTAGTTGAAACTCGAGTAGAAAGTGTTTTATTCTAGAGAAGGCGTTATGTCTGATTCTGGCCGACAAAATTCTATCGAAGAGCAACCACTAGAATTCACTTATGAAAACGAGATTGTACACAAGCCTAGAAAGAAACGATGTACGTATTTTCAAAACCAGAAAAAATACCTGGTAATATTATTAATCATACTGTTTACAATGGCCGGGTTTCTGTTTGGCTATTTTATCCACAAAGACAAGGTTTCTGGTTTCTCCAAACGTACAACTCCTTTTGAAGACTACGAAAACATGGTGAACTCCAAGAGGCTGGAACAATACTTAAGGTAAAGGGAAAACCTTAACTTTTTTACTAAAGTAATTTTGTTTTCTGTTGAATAAATGAATCAAGATTTCCTTTGGATTCGTGTTGGTGCCGGGAGAACAGATGTAAAACACATAAAGCTTAGGCTATCGGGAGATGTTAATACAACAATTTGACATTCGACAAGTTTTATCGCTGCTTCAGTTAGGCCTCTTTTGTAGTATGCAGTAGACCGTTCTTTCCTCTGATTAATTCAAAATCAATCTCCCGTACTTTCGATGAGGGAGAAACTACAATGCCTTATAAAGTGGCGAAGAATTTACAATGTATAAATAATGATGAATTCGCTAAGATGACATTGTAGGACTCAAGAGAGTAACATGAGGTCTTTAGAGGTTTGTCTTCAGAGTTGACGGATAGAATAAGTAGGTTTATTCAATCTTAAAATAATATACAAGAGATGGGTCACCGGAGACATCTTTGCCGGAGCCTTTTTCGAGTGGTTGCGTAGTGAATTTAATCTTTACTTTTCAGTGTAATATCTAATAAAATCATGTACATATAAAAGATACATCTCTTGAAAGGACGGCTCGAGAAAACATATTCATATGAGTTTTTTTGCGGTTCTACCATGGAAACGAGGCTTGGTTAAAAAGACTGGAAATTCGGAACGACTCTCAGAGGCTCAAATTTTGAAAACATTCATGGCGAAAACATACATTACGAGCTATTTAGCTTTTTAAAGCAGATCAAAAACTAAGATTAAGATTCTGTTTTCGTAAAGTAAACCAATGCCGCTAACGGCAATCAAGATCTTATGCACTTTATTCTATCTGTATCATTCTAGCTTTCGACCGCAGCTGATAGTGTCAAAATTTCAAAAGCTTTTTTTTTCCCTTGTCATAGCGACTTAATGATATCTTTTGTAAACTCGACAATCGCGGAGTCTCGAAAATATGGGCGAGGACAGACAGTGACGCGTAAGGTTTTCATTGACAATTTTCGCGCTTTTCGAGATATAAATAAATCATGTCCCATTTTATCGTCTCTCCCAGGGAAATGATTCTAATACTTTGACGCTTTGACGACTCCCCATTAAATATGAAATGCTTTGAAGTTAGCTAGCTAAGTGAGCGGTCATTATTTATCAGCCTTGGTGTTGGCAGTTCGGAGGATTTTTGAGGTGACACCATAAAAATTATCTGATCTCCCCTGAGGCACAATGGGACGTAAAGTGATCCTCTCATTTTCGAACAAATTTACTGACAAATTTATGTGATCTCCCCTTACTTCGAGTTACGCGGTTCAAGTTACGCGCTCGGACACACCCATTTTGCAGAGACGACGCCCACTTTGGTATGTGCGTAACTCGATGGCAGAAATCGTTGAAAATCAATATCAAGTTACGTAACTCGAGCCCGACAGAGTGAAACTTTATTTTCGAGTTACGCGTTAATTCCGTAACTCGACCCTGAAAGTTGACAACTGCTTTTACGATTTACACTTTTCTATTACCACGAACCGATTAAGGTACGGGTATTGGAAATCAAATGAAATAAAGGTGCATCAAAGATAAAAATAAATTCAAAGAAAGGAAATTTACGTGAAAGAAATTAACGCATTGACTATGAATTCGAATTTGAATTTGAATACATGCTCTGAAATTACGAACCAATATAGTTGTATTACACTGATTAATGACAGATTTGAATAAAAATACTAAAAAATTAAATCTGATGTCGCGCTCCACAATTAATGTCCTGGAGCTTAATTCCTCCTTCTACCGTGATGAACATAACAGTCAGCCTGTAGCTCTACTGTCCAGTTTGTACAATTAGTTATTATTACCGTATACCGGTTTTCTATCGTCTGTTATATGCATTATTTTTTAGTACATTCTAGTTCCCGTGTGCTAATATTTTGTGTTGGTATCAATCTTTCGATCCATTTTCTAGATATATTTTCGAAACATTAAATCAGTAGCTATCCTAAACAAAAGACCATTTGCATGATGGCGCCATCCTACTACCAAGACCAGAATGCTTTGTCAAAATGCTTTCTTATTCAAATTTCTCTACTCTCCTGTGAATAAAGAAACATTTGGTAAAATTTGCCTGACAATAGAAGCCACTCAAAGCATTCTGGTCTTGGTAGTAAATTACGCCATCATGCAAATGCCCTATTGTCCATATGCTAAGATCAAAGTCTCCCGGAACGAGGAGGTAGGACTCAATTGCAGACGAGTATTTAAGTGAGGATACAAGTAGCACATTAGAATAGTCAGTGATCTTGAGGCTTATATATATATAAGCCTCAATATTGGAAGCAATCAAAATTTAATACAAGGTAATAATATGGAACTGTGACAGTCGAATGGAGTGTAACTCGTTAGTGCGTAACTCAAAAATAAAGTTTTCTTTCTGTCGTGTTCGGGTTACGTAACTCGATTTTGTTTTCAACAATGTTTATCACCAAGTTACGAACAGATGTCAAAGTGGGCGTTGCCTCGGCAAAATGGGGGTGTCCGAGCGCGTACCTCGAACTACGTAACTCGAATTATTTCCTTCCTCACGGACATTAAGGGGGATCACATAAAAAGTTGTCAGTAAATTTGTTCGAAAATAAGTGCCTAAGATAATTTTTATGGTGTCACCTCATAAATCCTCCATACTACTACCACCCCCACCCCCACCTCCACCACCCCCACCCCCACCCCCACCATCCACCACCACCACCACGGTGATAAATAATGACCAGTGCCTTAGCTAGATTTTAGGCGAGTCGTCAAAACATTCGAATTATTTCCCTGGGCGAGAAGATAAAACGTTACATTATTTATTCATTCATATCTCGTAATAACATCATTATATAAACTTTTCGATAAGCGTTTCAAAAGTTGACCTATGTTTTCGCCATTTGTCTCCTATATTCTTTCTTTCTTTCTTTTCTTTATCTTTTTGTTCATTTGCTTTTGTGTTAAAACTAATATGCAGTTGTTGTTATTCATCTATTTATCATGGATGCAAGCAGAGGAGGTTGGTCACTTGTCCTCGGTGCATTTCGGGTGATAATTCGAAAACGGTTCACTAATTTTGCGTGCGTCTGACCACCGAAAGTTCAACATCTCAGAGATTGTTTTCATGTTAGCTAAATGTAACTATTGTGAAGCCTAAACGGTTCTAAATCCCTCCATGATGACTTCTCGCAGTTTTTCCCGGAATGTCCACGTAAAGTAAATAAATAAAACCTCATAAGACGGTGCCGTATAAACATTTGACCACGCCTTGTGTCACCGTAGGTCTACATGACTAGAAAAAATATCTCCATGAACACTGAAAACGTTAGCGAAGAGAGAGTGTATTTCTAGCCGTCATTAAAATCGCCACCCGATTAGCTCAGTTGGTAGAGCATCCGTCTCTTGTGCGGGAGGTCGTGGGTTCAGGCCCCGGCCGGACGAACACTCAGTGTCTTAAAATAACTGAGGAGAAGGTGCTGCCTTTGTAATAATATCTGCAAATG
>JAAAQI020152498.1:0-10596 GCA_011800005.2 Stichodactyla mertensii | reverse complement strand
GTTGGGATAGCGTATATTAAGGGTTCATTGGTTCGATCCTTGTCACAACCACTTCATTTTTTTTTTTTTTTTTTTTTTTTTCTTTTTTTTTTAAGTGTGGACAACCAAAATCCGAGATTGGACAGATTACAATCTTGAGCGGGTTGAAACCAGCGGTCTAAATTTAGATTTCTGGCTTGAACCCAATTTAGACTATGCGAAGACGCTGCTGTATGAGACTGAGGGATTTTTCTAAAACCTCAGCTTGGAAATGGGGCGCCTGCGATGTTATTTGGATCAATGTTTCGTGACATTAAATCCAAGAACGCCTGACATTCTGTTCTCTAACAAGTCACTGTTACTACACTCATATAGTTTTCATAATGCACTGAAAGTACTGAAAAAAAACACCGACTCAACCCATTTTTTCTCGCAGAAAGAACAGAGTTCATCGTATCAACCAGGGAAGACGAGGCCGTAAAGATTGACTTCACGAAATACAACAAAGACCTCAAAATAGCTCCCAAGGTACTGATATCCCAGAAGCCCAAGCACGGCGTGTTCCCATGTTCACACCAACAAGGCTCCATCGACCTCCACGAAGGGTATTGTGACGTCATCACCACCTATCTACCCAATCCCGACTTCTCTGGCGAGGACACGTTTGCCTATTCTTATCTACACGAAAACATGACCGCAACCAAAGATGGCAACTACTTCATTCGAGTCATCGTCAAACCCAAACCCAACGTTGTGGAAGCCACGTCTGACTATGTTACCATGACGACGGAAGATGATCACGTGCGCGTTCCAGTTTTGGAAAACGACTTGTTTAAAGATAAAGCAGATGTCTGCATCCAGACAAGTGTGGCTGCAGTTGAGAGGGATTCTGAGGTACATTTTGAGGACGTGGCGCCGAATTTAGGCATGACTTCCATGCAAGCTTTACCACCGAAGGCTCCTGATTGCTTGTTTGATCAATATGACCCAAAGTTAAAGGTGAGTTTGCAAGTGTCTTTTTGTATCAGTATAATTCCTGGGAAACCTTTTGGGTATGTTTAAACTGTACGCTTAAAAAAGAGGTAAAAGGTCAAGGATTTTTTATTTAACGTCGGAAGTTCCTTCAAGTACGAGGCACTTTATCCCCCTCTCTCCATCAGTGCTCCGTTTTAAGGGTATTTAAAGCTAAAACTACATGGATTACAGAGAAGTTGAATCAAGTTTGTGAGCTAGGTCACTGAGGATAGAGCTTCGGACCTCTCGCTTGGCAAAGTAGCACACTAAGCAACTACGCCAAAAAGCATTGAAACAAACTCTCTGTTTTGCAACAAAAGTATTCAGGATTTTTTGTTTCCTATCCATCTAGCTGTGGATCAAAGGTTCTTTCTGCCTTCCTGATCTAAGCAGTGGAACAGCAGCTCTAGCAGATTATGATGGTGATGGTTTGATGGACATTTACTACGCAAGAACTGATGGTCCCGATGAGTTGTGGCGCAACATGGGTAACGGGACATACAGACTCGCCACAACAGAAGCGGGACTCGATGGCACAGTCAACCACAGGTACCGTATCAGAGGCTGCTTTCGAATTCGTATAACCGTATAGACCCAAGGCGCGCACGTGCCGTGACCGTGACGGTGTCGTGTCAAAGCACTTTTATTGGATAGGCAGTGATCTCGGGCGCTATGATTGGTTTAACGGATGTCATCAGTGGCAGTGGCACGTGCCGTGACATTTCATAGTCATCATGACGAAAACTACCTTTTAACATCCATATTTCAACGCTTTGGTTCATCGAATAGTGACTTCCTGTCCAGTGATGCAATATAAGTTGAGACAATAAAGATGATGCTAGTCTTGAATTTCATAGGATACATTCAAAAATTATCTGCTTTTTATAGAGAATTGTTTAGTATATCAGTGCAGAAGTACTGAATAATCAAAAGCTAGCTACTCCCGAGCTTTTCTTTTTTTCAGCTTTTACAATTTTTTTTTTTCAATTGCTTTCAATTTTTTTGCTTATTTAATGCTAACTCTACTGAACAAGCAGACGCGCGCGTAGCAATGAACTTCAGGGCCCACTTCCAAAGTGGTCTGATTCATGCAAATCGAAGTCAATATGATATGATATGATATGATATTAAAACCCAGGATAAGAACTAATCATGCAGGTTTTGAACAAATAAACCCAGCTAATCTAGTCCTTTGTGTTGGACAGATCAACAGCCTTGGCTTGGGCAGATATCGACAACGACGGAGACCCAGACCTCTTCATCGGGACAATGGCCGAGAAACGCTTCTACCTTTACGTCAATGACGGGATGGGGTCCTTCACAGAAGAGGCTGTAAAAAGAGGCGTCGCCTTGAGACCTGTTATTCCTCCTTATCAGACAAGCACGATGACAATCGCTGTTGGAGACTACGATAAAGATGGATGGCTTGACTTCTACACCACAGAATGGTTACCTCATCTCGATCAAAGTTTTGACTATGAAAATGCCTCTCATTCTAACTGTAAATTACTGAGAAATCTTGGAGGGCAAGGTATTCGTGCTTTCTGATATTTACTGCAGTCGTTCTTCGGTCATAAATGTTGTGTGAATACTTCTTTTTTGAAAGCAGCGTGCGCATCCAAAATTGACGGGCCACGAGAGAGAAAAATTTGGGAAATCAACAAAAACTTTACAAGAACTGCAAGTCTCTTTCCAAGACTTGTTTTCTGCATCAATTTGATCTTAGCCCGTCAAATTTTTTAACGTTGGATGAGAGCGCAATAAAAGCAATCTCGATCCCACAGCCGCTCTTTCTAACTGCGCATGCATGCTTGATGAAAAATCTTGGCTCTGGGAAAACTCCAATATATCCTGCTATATGATTGACTATTAGAAAGAAATCGGAAGTAAAATTACGTACATTAAAAACACTAACAAAAACTCCAAACCGCCACGATGGACCGTGAGAACGATTGCATGTGATTGGCTGTTTTCGTATGCAATCATTACGTTTCAACCATGTTGTTTTCATCTAAGCCCGCCCCTACTGTGCGTGTATATCCAGACTCTCGGTCTTCCGGTTTGAGGTTTTCCAAAGACTATATCACTATTCTGCCACAGGAGTGCATTCTGGGACTGTTATCTCAGTTAAATATCACCGAACAAAAGGCGTCATGGTTTGTGGTTCTTTTGTTTGGTGTTATTTAACTGAGATAACAGTCCCAGAATGCACTGCTAACGCAGAATAGTAATATAGTCTATGCGGAGCCAAGATATTTCGTCGAGCATGCGCGCAGTAAGAAAGAGCGGCTTTGAGAACGAGATTGAATCTTGAGAAAACAGAATTAACTGGCCTTTTAGTCAATATATAGCTAATTCAATTAACGTTGTGGCTGAAAAAAGCCTAAAGCCTAAAGCTTTGAGAGCGGAATCATGATTTTTTTCCCACCGTGACATTATTAGAAACTCATTGTATGCTTGCAAATTCTACAACTTGGACATATATTCCTAAATTTCTTAGATAGCCTATAGTGAAGTTTGTTAGCAAACAAAAGATAGTTGAAAGCCTTTAGTCTTTAGGCTTTTTTCAGCGACAACGTTAATTGAAATAGCTATATTCACACCAACATTAAAGGGAAGAATGTAAAATTCAACGCAGCTTTGGAAATTCCACAATCTTCCAATAAATCCGGTCGACACTTCATTAGTAGAGACCTTACGCAAGAGGACGGCGCGAGGTTTGAGGACGGCAAAATGTAGTTCGTGACACGCGTTACATCATGTTTTGACGCAATTTTCGGTTAACACTGCCGTCCTGCTGCCGTCGATTAGGTGAAAACACTTCATTTGTTTACAAACAGGACAGCGACGTCATCGCACAAAAATCGACCCAGTTTTCCGCGGTCAAAAGTTGCCGTCCTGGTGCGTGCCGTCCTCTTGCGTAAGGTCTCTAGTTACAGGATTATACATGGTGTTGTTTTTTCCTTCTGTCTTAAAGGAAAGCCCGGATACTTTGAAGATGTGACGGAGAAGGCTGGTCTCCATAGAACACTGGCGCCTACAGTAGACGCGGACAGGATGGAAGGGGGAGTAGATGTTCGTTACTATGGTGTCTTCAACACGGGACTCCTCAGAGACATCTTGCCTGGGCCTTACAAGCTGAGTGCTATGTTTACTGATCTGGACAATGATGGTAAGTTCTAAAAAATCTCTCATAAATAAAGAATATAACGTCATTTTAAGTTAAAAAAAGTTATCTTAAGTGTCAGCATTAAGTAGACGGGATAAAAATGACAAACATCCCTTTCTTGTGACGGAAAAATGTAATAGCACTATGGACTAACCGAACCAAGGCCCTAGTTCCAACGAAATTGGAATTTAGAAGTTGATAAATAAATAAGTCTCAAGTGCCTCGTCGTTCTGGCGCTTTCGTACTAATTGGTGGCACTATCACTATCACTCTCACACACTACATTAATTATTTTAAGCATACAACTCTCAGCTCACATGTTGATTTTTACAGAGAAAAACCCTGGTGGCATCGACAGGGTTTGAACCAGCGACCCGACCCATAATGGTCTCTGTGGTGAAAAGCGAAAGTTTCACCGCTATCCACCCATGCAATCCTACGTGCCGCGAAGTTTTCGGTCATAGAAAACGACTTCATTAATTGCATTAAGTGAGTTTTCTCCTTAACTTTATTTTCCGCAGGTTACCTCGATCTTGCAGTCAACGGAGATTTCAGAACGAGTGCAATTTACTGGAACAATGGCGACGGGACATTCACCGATGGGACAAAATCCTCTGGTGTCGGTACAGACGAGAATGGAATGGGCTCAACAGTAGCAGACTATGACTTCGATGGCCTTCAGGACTGGTTCTTAACGAGCATCCACATCACCGAAGAACAAATGAAGCCGTTCTACGAAGTCTACTTAAACGGTGGCTTCATTTTCGGTTACACTGGAAATCGACTGTACAAAAATAAAGGAGGTCGCAGGTTTACTGACGCCACGGATTCAGCTGGGGTACGAATCGGCCAATGGGCTTGGGGAGCTGCCCTTTTTGATTTTGACAACGACGGAGACCTGGATCTTATCCATACTAACGGCTTCAACGATCCTGACAACACCGATGCAGATTTTCTCCACGGAACCCGTTCAAAACTGTTCGAAAATAAATTCTTTGACGATAGTAATGACAAAGTAAGGTTTGAAGAAGTTGGTGAGGCGCGAGGAATAACGGACCGAAAAGACGGTCGGGGACTATTTGTGTTTGACTACGAAGAAGATGGTGATTTAGACGTGTTTATCGCTAATAACGCGGATAAACCCATCCTTTATCGAAATATTGGTGGTAATAAAAACGATTTCATCAGAGTAAACGCGGTTGAGGCTGACAGTGGCAGAGATAGCATTGGAGCAAGAGTCTTCCTTTATTCTCCGAGACTAAAGAAAGAAATAATGAAGGAGATACGAAGTGTTTCAGCTTTTTCATCCTACGGCGAGACAACCGCTCATTTTGGTCTTGGATCCGAAACAGCAAAGACCTTCACCATCAGAGTACACTGGCCAGTAACCAACAACACAAGAATCATTGAGAAAGTCACGCGCCGATCTACACTTACTGTTCGCGACATCAAAAGACAAAGGAATGCAATCGAAGTGATGTCCTCTCCAGATGAATCCGTAGCAGCCTGCACACGTACGCTGGTCAAGGAAGTGACTCGCTCTCCATCGCATGGTCATGTGACCTTTGGACCAAAGCACGTGACTTATTATCCAAATACTGGTTTCAGCGGTGAAGACTCGTTTGATTATTCTATTGGGAATGGAGTTAGTTTTTCCATTGCAAGAGTCAAAGTTAAGGTACGTAGGACTCAGCATTCAGAGCGAATGACCTATATGACAGATGTAAATGAGTTTATTTTACTTCGAAAGAGCTGGGAGTACTTGCCCAATTCTCCCGAGCCAGGGGCTCATGTATAAAACGCTCGAAGGTGCGTCCTTTCCCCCCTCTCTCCATCATTGCTCGGTTTTACGGGTATTTAAAGCTAATTAAAGCTACACGGGATGGAAATATGTTGAAACAAGGATGCCATTAAGGTCACTGGGAATCGAACTCCTGCACAGAAGGCAGCGTACTAACCGAGCCATCCTTGCTCCCTAATCATTTAATCATGGAATCTTTATGGAGGGATCATTTGAGCATCTTTAGAACAGTTTAGAGTATGAAAACACCCGACTAATTCCTGATCTGCTTTACTGAATACAAAGGTCAGCAAGCCAGAGAAGGCATCAGACTCTAGTAATTCCGACAAGAATCCATCAGATAAGTATGCACCAATAGATGGCGTCGGTAACAACATTCACAACCCCAACTGGGGCAAACCAATGATGCCATTGCTCAGACTAGCTGCTCCTGCGTACGCTGACGGCTATGACGAACCTGCTGGCCAAAATCGTCCAGGCCCCAGGGAAATATCCAACGCGTTATTTGATCAGAGGATCGACGTGTGGAGCAAAGAGGGCCTGAATGACTTTCACATGAACTTTGGTCAGCTGGTCGCTCATGACACCGACTTTGCAACGCCTTATGCAAACTTTATGGCGGAGGAAAATTTTGGAATTGCGATACCCGAAGGAGATCCGTGGTTTGATCCTCATGGCTCTGGTAATGAAATAATGCGCTTTAGACGATCTGCAAGGCTTCAGACCACTGGAAAAATGCATGGAGTACCAAGAGAACAGGTAGGAAACAGACTGTTAACAACGAACTAAGTTTGGCTTAGGATAAATGATAACTTGATTCAATGAGCGCTCAAAATTGAGCTCGTGGACAACTGTTTGCCCGCAAACCGGTGATATTCCACCGTATCTTAACTTTCGCAAGCGTCCAATAATTAAGTTATAATGACAAGTAAGAGTTCATCGTGTGAACTATGCAACATTGTTGCGTTTTAAACAAATTGAGTATTCCGATGCAATCGGTACACCAAAAAGTCGCATTTTATTGGCTACAAACATTACGCCTTTACCAGCAACGCTGCAGACGTGTCCGCGCGCACGATGGAATTTGTTGCGTGTAAAACCCACCGCAGAAGTAGACTGATCTCGATTCTACTGTTGTATCGTCGCAACCAACTTTGCGCGCCAAAGTTGCAGCACATATCCAGGCCTTGTTTTAAAATTGCAAGCGTGCGCCGGCCTCAACTAACTTGTGCCTATCATTTTAGTTTTCTGGTATACATGTATGCCTTGCTTTAAGATAAATTTCTTACCGTTTCACAGGTCAATAAAATCACGGCGTTTCTGGATTTATCGGTGGTATACGGCTCCCAGAGGGATCGTACGCTCGTACTGCGAGAGATGAAAAACGGCAAAATGTTACACCAACGTGACAGTCAAATCATCCCGCCAAACACCAAACAAGTTCCAAACCTTAACCTCCTTCACGGACCTCGTGACAAGATGCTGGTGTCGGGCGACAACAGAGTTAACGTCCAGCCAGGTCTCATCGCGCTGCACTCGGTCTTCTCACGCGAGCACAATCTCATCTGCGATGAGTTACTCCAGCGCCATGGCAACGAAGGAATGGACGACGAAACCCTGTTCCAGCACGCACGCGCCCTTACTCGTGCCAAGTGGCAGAAGGTAGTTTGGGACGAATACCTGCCGACAGTCATAGGTATTAGAGAATACAGCAGACTTGGCTCGTATCAAGGCTACAACGCTTCCATCGAGTTTGGAATCTTCAACGAATTCTCGACAGCCGCTTTTCGCTTTGGCCACAGCCAAATTGGCAACACGATGTTGAGACTAGACGAGAAATGGGAGATGTCGAAATTCGGTCACCTTTCTCTTCGCGATGCTTACTTCAACCCTGGTCGTGTTGTCCAGGAAGGCGGAATCGAACCTTTGATCCGTGGAATGCTGAAGCAGCTTGCGCAAAACGTTGACACCAAGTTTACTGACTCAGTGAGAAACTTCTTGTTCGGTACGAACACAAAAGGGCTTGATTTGGCTGCGATTGGAATCCAACGTGGGAGGGACCATGGATTACCAGACTATAATACAGTTAGAGAAGCTATTGGGCTTCCAAGACGAGTCTCGTTTGATCAAATCACCTCCGACAAAGATCTACAAAAGAAACTCCAAGTCTACAAAAGCGCAGACGACATCGACTTGTGGGTCGGGGGACTCGCTGAAGATCATGTCGAGGGGGGATGCGTTGGGGAAACGTTTGCGCGGATCATAGCTGAGCAGTTCCGAATTCTGAGGGACGGAGACCGATTCTGGTATGAAAATCCTGATACCATGCTGTACAATGTTAGAGACCGTCCGAATTTGCCCACGAAAGGGTGGACCATGAATGACATCCTCTACAGGACGACTGGAATCAAATGGAAGGATTCTACGTTGCACGTCAAAAGTGGAGTAAATAGGGATGCCCGTCAATAGGATGGACATGTTACATTATGACTACGTGTGAGTTTGTACATCATATCTTCTAAACTCACTGAATGATATTATCCATCGAAGCCACGAAGAAGAGAAACACTGAAAATCACGGAAAACGACAACACCATAGAGAAAGGCATTGCGCAGTAAAGATATCATCATCATCTTTTCCCATTAGGTGCATTCTCGGCTTTAGGGCGCTTCTGTATATAGTTTAAAGCAGTCCTTATTGTACATTTACAGTGCATTTGGTTAGGTATAGAAAGTTGGAATTATAGCTTACATTTCTTAGTTTTTATTGTGTGGGTCCTGAATGAGCGGGGAATCCCTTAAATAAGAGGATTGGGTGATCGAATGACCCCTTTAGCTTACTTAGCCTTGTCTTATCTTGTGTTGAGACTGTATATTATGGTAAACATTTTTCACTTTGGACCTAAGATTTGGTTCATTTTCATTTTTGTAATATATACATCAAACTATTTATTATTCGTAACTTTTAAGACTATTCATAGCTTCTTATATTCCTATTTAAGTAACTTTAATTAACCTTAGTCAACGTAGCATAATTTTATATAAAAGCTGTTGAAGTATATTTAATCTTTCATGCCTTCTTGGCTTTAGTGCTAATTTTTGAGCTGCTTGCTACTAATGGCACTGCAGCTGGAGAAAATAACCTGGCAAATGGCAATAAGGAAGCAATGATTCCTTTTGGCATTCAATAAATTTGTGGGAAAATAAGACTTAATTCTCACAAGTTTCATGCAGCCTTCATTAAATTCTAATATAATAATGAAATAATTTTATGATGCTGTAAGCCATTCTAAGAAATTAATATTTAATAAGATTTCTCATTAATGATATGCTTGTTACCTTTTGAATGTAAAAGTAAACACAATTTTTATATTTGTAATTATTAGTTTTGGTTTTAGGGGTACTGGGTGTGGCCATGCAGAGTTCTCAAGGGGATAATAAGATTTCCAAGACATACAACACTGGCCACCTATCCCTAGCTGTACCCTTCTTTAGCAATTCCTCCGAGATGCAACAAAATGGAAAAATACAAAAATAAAGTGATGTTACATGGGAGGATTTGTAACAATTTTTCACAACATGTCCGCCATAATATTGTACAAAAATAGGCACTTATCAAATGCATGTGGCTACTGCTAGTTGATGCTTTATAAAAGTGATGTTACAAGGGAAGATTCACATGTTACATGGCATGAACTTTTCACACAACTGTGTATCACAAAAATTCATTGTTGCACATCATCCCATGAAGCATCTTCACTTTAATAATATATTTTCCACTAATGGAAGTCATTCACTTATCTAGTTATAGTGCTCTGCAACTACCTGATTATTTCCAGGCACTAGCCTGATAAATTCCCATAATAATGCGATGATTAATCTAATAAATTACAATTATTTTTGCATACATTAGTCTACTCCAGAACTGACCTGAAACCATTACTTTATGGTTATTTCAGGCAAATTGGGGAAGTTCTATTATAAAAAAGGTATTCTAGAAAATGCAAAAATGTTTCCTCTTTTCTTCCAAGGCTCTATTTTATTCCGTCTTTCTCCCTTCCTCCATCCCTTTCTTTCTTTCTTTCTTTTTAGTTTTTTTGCCATAGATTTGAATCACAAATCTGATATTGCTGATTTTTGGTAATGCTTGATATAAAAACTAGCCAAAACTTGCAAGGGTGTAGACTGTCCTCGGAAACCCAGGGGTAAAATTCTGTCGCTCGTTTCTCACTTCCAGAAGAAAAATACCCTTGGGAAAGAAGTCTGTTAGAGCTTGTTCTGTAACTCGAAATTCAAAAGTCAGCTTTCAAAAATCCCTCAAACAGGAAAGCAGACATTGCTAACCATTAATTTTATTTATCTAGCTATACTTGATACTGATTGGTTGACCAATCAGAAAAGAGATGAATTTCAACTTCCAGAACAAGCTCTAACAGACTTTATTCCCAGGGGTATTTTTCCTGGAAGCGAGAAACGAGCAACAGAATTTTACCCCTGGGTTTCTGAGGGGAGTAGACAGGATTTGTATAGAGCTGTTAAGTTGTGATGTATTTCCAGTCCAATTTTTCACAAAATGCGCTAAAATAAAACCAAAACGTTTATCCACAATTCCTCCTCCACCTGTAATAAACAG
>JAAAQI020152487.1:0-10597 GCA_011800005.2 Stichodactyla mertensii | reverse complement strand
TGGATGGTTAAATGGACAAACAAATGGATGGATGGATATACAGTTGATAGTTGGGTGGATGGTTAAATGGACAAACAAATGGATGGATGGATATACAGTTGATAGTTGGTTGGATGGTTAAATGGACAAACAAATGGATGGATGGATATACAGTTGATAGTTGGGTGGATGGTTAAATGGACAAACAAATGGATGGTTAAATGGACAAACAAATGGATGGATGAAAGGATGTATGAATGAGTGGATGGATGAATAAGCAAGCAGCACAGGGGTGCATGATGCTTAATTAAAAGAAATAAGAGAAAAGATGAATGATAAACCACATAAAAGAGCAACCAAATGAGTGAATGAATGACCTATAAATGAATGATTGAATAGTGGGACAAATAAATGAATAAACAACAACATACAAACAAACCATTCAACTGGTGTGCAAAAATGCATGATGCAGAAGCTGAACAAATGGAAATGAGATATTTACATACCACTTCTAATCGATATATGATGTATCCTGGCTCCACAAGCGATGCCGGAATAAAAACCCAAGCAAGATATCTTAATTCTTTGCGCAACTAAACAAATTACAATTTCCACCATGAGTTGATTTTAGAAATTTTAATCCATTTATTAAGCTTGTGGTGTGGCTTTTTGCGGGGGGGGGGGATGGGGATGGGGATAGGGGTGGGTGGCAGGAGGTTAATCCTTTGTCTCAGTGGGCTGGAGAATACAGGTTAATATGATTTTACTCACCATAATCCAGCCAAGAACAGACCAGAAAAACTGAAAGGGTACCCCAACACCAACAATAACTTTGTCTGATAGCTCCAGTGATAGAGGATTATAGATGACAAAGACTGTAAGACTCACCTTGAAAAAATCATATTTTTTTATTAGTTAGAGTTACCTTCAAATTCTACACACAAAGTTACACTTTCCTTTATAGGACAGTTGTTTGTTTATAGTGATATCAGTGAACACAGGTATTGGTACTTTTAAGAAGGCATATCTAAGATTTTTAACAAGCATAGACCTTTTTCACAATAGCAGATTTCTAATGTAAATAGAAGGTAAATTAGATTAGATTTCTAAGGTAAATAAGGATCTTCTTTATTTATTAGAAACAACTTATACCATCTGAAAGAGCTCTTAGAAATCAGTAACTTTGTAAAGTTTGAATGGCATGGCATCAAAATTTAAAAAGATAAATTGTGGATCAAAATTAGTGAACTTTGTATGGATTTCAGAGATCAGGCCTTGCTGGCCTCATTTTCATGTTTTCTCACAATTACTTAAAATCCTTGTAAGTCCTTCAGGACTTAAACGTTTTCCTTCAAACTTTCATTTTTTTTTGGATAAACATCTTCTCTCGAATGGAATACCAAATATTATGCTAATGAGCTGTTGCTATTACATACTGTTTAATAAATGAGCAGGAGTGTTTTATTGGGTTTAAAAGACAAAGTGTAGCCGGTTCTCAGGTTCTTCCGAATTTTTTTACAAATGAACCAATTTTGGCAGAGAAAATCCAAGATAAAGTTTATGCAAATGATATTTTATCAGATCTAAAACCTCCTCCACGGTCTATGATTTCTATTGTGTTCTCCTCATTTATTATTCATTGAAGTGATGCGATATCACTTCATGGCAAACTGTCCAATGATATTTTGAACAATAAAATATTTTTGTGTGCTTAATTGTACTGACTTAAAATGTGTAATAAATTATAACATATTTAAAGAGCTTGGTATCGCCTTTATTCCCTAATTTTCCATATCATATCACCCAAAGTTTGAAGACTTGCTCATTCAAGATATGATACAGAAAACTCATGAATAAAATTAATGATATCACACTCTTAACATGTAATGATCTCTATCAACTAACTTGGTACTTACTGCAAGCTGGAAGTCAAATTTCAGCAAGCATGAGAAAACACCAGCTACTCTGTACATTTCTGAAATTGAAAATAGAAAAATTCAATACACACTCAATTTATCTGCTACTTACATCAGTGATCACACTAAAAGAAAAAACAAAATAGACGAATCCCGCCAACACTAGCTCCACCAATGAGAGCATAAAGTTTTCCCCGAGAGAATATGGAGAGTCAGACAAACAAAACTACAAACCTCTCGATTTCTGGGACATTTAAACATTTATTGGCTATTTGTTCTCCCACATTACACAAAATAAAACTAAACCGTATCTAATTTTTAGAAATCGACATTTATTTTATAGCGCAATCTTGATAAAAAGTTTTGGCTTGTCTGACGTAGCAACAGTATCTATGGATTGCGGGATTGGTCTATTGTTGATGAATACACTCTTACTTTGTAGGGTTACAGCTGCCCCAACTGTCTTGAATTCCAAAAATCCAAACCCACGAGCCACTACAATACCATAATATATGTTGAATGGGGCAAATACCAAGATGGTACCAAATCGAGCCTGGTGAAAAAAAAAAAAAACAGTTGAAAATTTCTAAAACAATTCCAGATTCAAAAGTCAGATAAAATTTGATCCATAAATTTTTAATCTGTCGCAGTTTTTGTCTGTTTTTCTACAAATCTGTCAATTTGTCTGCTATCTGACTGTATAATAAATTGTCTAATATGTATCCATGAATGTTTGTCTGTTTCTTGCTTGTTTAGAGCTTTTTCCAAAATGACAACCACAAATTCAAATACTAAGGTTAAAATTAAAAAATGTACACCAGCACTAGAAAGAGCACCTTAAGTTTTTAGTAATTCTACAATTTAAGATTCATTATATCAGGTGTTATGTCGGCCAGGAAAACTTGAGTTGAAAATTGACAAATTTACAGACATTTGTATGGCTGGGAATATGGCATAAATTACCCCCAGTCATACAAATGTCTGTAAATTTATCAATTTTCAACTCAAGTTTTCCTGGCCGACATAACACCTAAGGCATAATGAATCTTTGTAGGGTTACTAAAAAAATAAAGATGCTTTCTCTAGTGCTGGTATTAGTTTTTCACTCAGTTTAATTTTATAAACTCATTTGAATTTGCAGCCACCATTTTGGAAAATGTCTATTACCTGTATATCTGTCTAAGAATGTATTAATATACACCTATTCCAAAAATCATATAATTTGTTTTATGGAAATAAGTCTAATTTGAATAAATTATAAGACAATCCAGCATTCATTTTGGTTGTCAGCTTCTTGCTTCTTGCTTTTGTCCTGGACAACAATTTTTGAAACATCTGTCTACTGATATTTTTCTGTCAATCTGTGTCTCAACAAGTTCATACCTACCCATTTGATAGTTGTGATGCCTTGTGGTTTTACAGCCATGTTTATTATTATATACGTAAAGACAACAGTAGTAGCTGCAATGTATGCATAGATTTCAAATTCTCTTTCTCTTAGAACACCATGGATGGCATAAAAGATGCAAAAGGCTGAAAATACACACATCGTGTTAATTTACACCAAATTGGAAAAAAAAATGTTTTCAGGTTGCAAAAAGTAGAATCATTTAAGGTGAGACAAAAAGGGATTCTGGGCTAAACAGTTAATGAGGCCCATATTACAGCTATGGTATTGTTATGAATCTGATTTGAATTCTTGAAGAGATCAATGTTTGAGAATCAATACAATGCCCTTTGCATTTTATGGGCCTCTAAGTTTACCCAGAATCCTCCTTTTCTCACCTATGATTTAACCTCTTGAGCCCAACAAATGCTTTTTATTTCAATCATAGTTAATATTCTCCATATTCATTACAGCCACCATGTTTGTTGTCTTCTTGTGATGTTAATAAGTCACATGGTTTCCAAGGGGGCAAACAACTTAAAATCAGGGATCGATTTTGCATTTGGATAATATTTATCAAAAAACTGAATTTGATCTTTGAAATTTGCCCATTTTTGTAGAAATAGTTGTTCTTCCAATGTTTGCCTCCTGGAAGACAGCATGGCTAATTAAAATATAAAAACCATCATGGCGGTTATTGTGAATATGGTCAATTTGGTGAGATTTTATTTTCAAAGCAACACAGTCTTCCATTTCTCCTTACCATTTATTATTTATCAGAGAGGAACTAGGGATGTGTGAAAAAATGTGCCCTGAGATTATTTTCTAGGCACAATCTCTTTCAAAACATCTGGCCCAAGCACATTAATCATTATATGTCAGGTGCCTATAGGGCATTTGAAACAATTTGAGTATTAGCAGTTAAGAGCTAGTAGCATGTTTAGCCTGAAGAAGTAGATGCTACGGAAATTTTGGGCATAATTTTTTGTTGGAAAGCAGCTGAACATCTGCTAGAATTGACTCTTTTAGTGACAGTGGCCAAAGTTGTGGCATGGAATGCAATATAATGATGACCATGGCAGAGAAGTTCTGATGATCCAATAGCAAACTTCCAAGTTCTCCAAAAAGATGCATGAAGGTGAGGCTTCATGTGAAATCACACTTGGTGGAGTGAATTAAACAACTGACTTGTTCTGCTGTCACTCTTTTCTCTATGAATTGTTTGTGATTCACTGGTAAAAATAAACAAAAATTTTTAAGTGACAGAAAAAGTGAAAGAAATTTTAGTCATTTCGGTGGCTCAAAACAAAAAGGAAAGGGTGACAACAGAACAAGTCAAAGAAATATCAGTCGTTTCATGATTTTGCACAAAACAACACCTTCATCAGGGCAGATCCAGATATTTGCAAGGGGGGGGTGTCGGAAAAGAAAAAAGGGACAAAATGTTACATCATTAATAATCCTGTTCTGACTTATTTAATTTTTGTACTCAAATTTATTTTTACTAGATTTCATCTTATGCAGTTCTGTTGCTAAGAAAAGATTCAAGATGCTGTTGTGAATAATAAGAAGACATGTAAATTTACTGGAAAAACATCCCATATTTAGCCAGCAAGGGCGTCCAGTGCACCTAAGGACACACTCCTGCTTCATGTTTCTTTTTCGAGAACTCAGAGGTGGGCTGCTCCTTAACATACCTGCATTGATGAGTAAGATGATAGCAAAGGTGAAATCAGGTTTGTCAGAGCCTACTCGTGACATGCTTGTAATGGTAAATGCTACAGCTATTATGACATTCACCAGAGAAATAGTTACAAACATCCATTCTTCTCTTTCAAGTCCTGCAAATGTTTTGGTCTGAAATTTTAATTTATATAAATTAATAGTTAAAACTGCCCACAGGTTTTCCATAAAACTTTAACAAAGGGATGTAGTCTGAGCACAAATGGAGGGTGACTACGACCCAAACACCATCCCCGCTAAATTTGACTAAGACAAATTATGGTAAAATCTTTCTTAGTTTTCAGGCCCCAAAGCATGGAATGCCATAGATATCTCTCTTAAGACAGAAACTAAGTCACACTTTAAATCAAAAACTTATTTCCAATATTTTAAATAATCATTAACCATGTATATGTACAGGCATATAAGTATTATATACATGTACTTATTAACTGCTCAGTCCATACAGCTAGACCTCAAGCCATACATTTCCCGTCCAGCCCTACTTAACTCAATCCATAAGCTTTTTTTCATGTGACCCTTTTCTGGCCTTTTCATGTCTTATCTTAGACGCACATAAACAACCTGGCTTAAGTCAAGCGCACACAAGGGAGTCCGGGTCTGGATACAGGTTTTTCCAGATCACCCTAAAAAATATGTTTTATCCGCCCAATCATGTGATTTTCATAGGAGTGCGCAAGCCAGTCCATATGGGTCACATGATAAATGTGTGTATGTGATTCTATTTATACTTAGTAAAAACCTACTTATAGCCTCATGGACTACGATTCAAGTAGCCCATTCAGCCTACGGCCTCATGAGCTATTGACCCATAGTCCATTCGCCCTCAAGGTATAATTGTTAAATATATCCTTCCATACTGCCCCATCATGTGTGTAGGCATTATCACTGTCTTTTTTTCCATTTGTTTGTATGTTATTTCACATGACCTCCAAAACCTTTAAATTGTCTAGTTATCTGACTAAATTAATGAAAAGTTATTTCAGATAACCTGTACTAATTTTTTAGTTATAATTACATAAAATAAATGCTTGATATGTGTATGTATATATACAGTGTTACAATATATCGTATTACAATAGCATGATCGTAATTAGTACAATGATCACATTAGTTTACTGTTATCATATTGTAATATCATCTAGTTTTAGCAGCATACATGTTGTACAATTAAGAAATGTGTGTGCTGTTTAATAAATGACCAGTAGTGTTTTATCGGGTTTAAAACACAAGGAATAGCCGAACACAATCTGTGAGTTTATTGAACAGCTTAAAAATGTCTAGGTCTATGTTCTCAGGTTCTTCTGAATTTTTTTTAGGAATGAACCAAGTTTGGCAGAGAAAATCCAAGTTAAAGTTTATGCAAATGAAGACGATATTTTATCAGATGTAAAACCTCCTCCACTGTCTATGATTTCTATTGTGTTCCCCTGATTAATTATTCATGAGTTTTTTAAGGTATGAATAAATATCTTGTCTTGTCTTGTCTTGGACTCTTTCCATTACAAGTCACACGTCAATCCCCTGGGTTTTATTTTTTTGTCTAATGATAACACTTGAAAAGAGACCAGCTCTGTATTGGGAAAACATTATGCCCAAGTGAATACCGTCTATTTTGCAATTCCTACAAGGAAACTGGGGATTGAAAAAGTGATGACTCCTCCGGAGAAGTCATCACTTTTTCAAGCTCAATCTACACTGTGGACCAGCAGAAAAAGAGCTCCTCAAATCCAGTTTTAACCTCCACCCTCTTTTACTTTAAATTATGACCAGTCCCTGAAAACCACTTAATTGTTTTTGTAATACACATTAAGAAACCCTTATCTTTGTCTTAAACCTCCTTGGCTTGAGTGTAATGTTTTCCCATTTCAGACCACATGTCATCCCCTTGAGAAAATGATTCTTTGTTTGAGGTTCATACATATTAACATACCTTCTCAAGCATTTCTGAGAAACAAAGAGATAAAACCCAAGGGAATGACACATGAACTGAAATGGGAAAATGTTATGCCCAAGCCAACGAGGAGCTCTATTCTTCAATTAATTACTTAAACAGGATAGGAACTTTGAGAGTATTACGCAAATGATTATTACATCACAATATTGTACAAAGAAAATACTGAAATACTACTAGTAATTCCTGTATAGCAGTACCTTTCCAAATGCTGTCACAGTAGTCTGTTCTCTGACAGATTTGTCAATACTACATGTATTGGAATCAGGGTCATCATCAATCCTCTGACCATCATTAACAAAATCCATCCTAGAGAGAACATACAAACTGAATCAGCAAGTATATTGTAGTGCCTAATTAAAAAACAATAAGTTATTTAAAACTCACAACAGCTAAGTGCAATGTAATTTTGGGTCTTTCTGCATGTACCGGAGTCTTTTGTCGTTTTACACAATAGTTGGCCTTTGAATCTATTGTTTTCCATCTTTGTTTGAAAGAAATGACGTCTTTTGTGCTCTGGTACCTACAGAAAGACCCGTAATTTTAAAATAGAAGTTAAGCTTAATTAAAGCTTTGAACTAGTGTTTCCAGAATATAGCCCATTTATACAGCACAATAGAGGAATTTACTAAGGTTTAAAACTGTTAAGTGCAGGTCCAAGACCACTTCTCATGAACAATGAATTAAAATAAAACGAGATATGAAGGAGAAAGTAAAAAAACGAGTAATTATTCCAGGTACGTTGTTTGCCATAGCTGACTCTTCAAGGTCTGAACGTTTTATCAGCTCAATAAAAATATAACAAAAAAATAAAAAAAATAAACAACTCAGTCTCAAAAGTTAGGAAATACAGTAACGACATTAATATGCAAACTGGCTTACCTCTGCTAAGTAAGTTTTAAAGCTGCATTAACGTGATTTAGGCAGATTTTCTGTGCTTCTTTTAAGAGGAACGCGATGAAATCACGAGTCTGTCAAGCTGAACCAATGAGACACAGGCAGCCCACATCAGACTCATTTGAGGCATGAGTAACAGTGGGGTGGGGTAGGGTTGGTCTTGGGTCATGGGTTTTATCGCCAAAAAGAATCAATGCGCGTCTAATTAAAGATATTTATTTTTCTATTCAAAAGGTGGGCATAATTGCTATCATAATCACCAACTCTGAGAATGATATGAGAGTATTTTAGCTGTAAGAAGCAAGTAAATGCATGTAATTTTATCGAACATGACAAGTAGACAAGCTGGTGAAAATGAAAGATGATTCGGTTTTACTTTTTAATGTAAATAACGGAAAGTGGAAAAGAAAAAGGAAGACGGGAAGAAAAAAGAAGACAAAGGAAAAGACTTTAATAGAAAACTGACTAACAACAGCAAAGCAAGAAGCAAAACAAAAAGAAAAAAATGGAAAACTAGGTAAGAAAAGTCGACGGGGAAGAGTCTAGATCTGTTAAACGTAAAAGAAAAATATGAAATAAAACAAATTATAGAAGAAAATTAATCAGAATGGAGATAACTGATCAGATAAACGAAAACAGTAGTCACTGGCATCCTTGAATGGCAACAAAAGTGGCAAAAATAGACTATTGGAGAGCTATGTGAAACCACCCACCAAAGTACATAAATTTTAATCAAAACAGTGCAATCAATCACAATCGTAAACTCCTCATCTTGAGATTTTCACATTCATTCGCAGTTTATTGAAAGATGATCAACGATTAAAGGTAAGAGGCTTCTCGTATAGCTCTTAGCTTCCTAGAGATGTGTTTAGCTTAAATATTTCGAACAATTTTTCATGAAAAGTTGATGGGGCTTGCTAAATAATCATGCCAAAATTATAAGCTTCCGTTAAAAAAGTGTAATATTGGAACGAAAATTTCAAAATAATTCAGATTTGAGTAGATACAAATAGTTATGAGGTTAGCTCGGTTCACAAGAAATTACAAAATATTTAAACGAAATTTTTCTATATATTGAAATTGTGTGGTCGCATCAAAGTTCGCCTATTTTGCTGCTACTTTTTAAGCGTCAAGTCGAAAGTGAAACATTTTCTCCTATACAATATAAGAATTTCAGCACAGTTTCACAACCAAATTTGAAGCAAGATTTTTGCCCGAAAAATAAAGTAGTCTAGCTAACTAGAGGAGACATAAGTTTTGACCGCAAAGATAGATAAGATCTTCTATCTATAATAAACGCCTTAGAAGAATTTTTGCAAAAACTGCGCTGCGTTGCACATTGCTCAAAATCAGTATATCGTTTACAAAATATTTTGTTGTAGCAAAATTGAGAAAGATAAACGCGCGTATTTCACAAGTTAATATACAAACTTCGCCAATAAATATTCAATAAACTGCTCCGGTTCTTTTCTTGTTTTAAGATTTATAGAATAACCCATGAAGTAATTACATTTTCAAGTGTATAAACGAACTTTGAACTTTACTATTTTGCATGATACAGTTCGTTTGTCTATCAAAGTCCCCGTTTCGTACGGCATTTCATTGCTTCATGTCCTTTGGCAAAAGAACTTCTAGTCAGCAAAATTCGTTGTCAGCCGATTATTCAATTCGTAAAAATCTGCATTGAATAATCAGCACTGAGTTTATCTGATAATAATTTTGTTCTACGAACAGCAAGAATTCTTTTACTGAAAGGAAGGCTAAGAAGCCTTTAGATGAAGTTCTTTTATTTGCTCGTTATGTCCGAATTCACCGCGAAAGTTACTTCCAGAGTACAGTCTCTGTTTTTGTCAGATGTTCAGTTCGACAATTAATCACCAAAGATGACTTCATTTTATGAAATAATTACTTAATTACTTCAGTTACGAGACACACTGTCGAAAATAAAGTGAATATTCTGGAATCACAGAACTACCGCTAAAAGAAGTACACAGCACCTGATGCAAGGTAAAACTTTGCAGTTTCGAGCGAAAACATTGACTTTGGTCCTTCACGTTTACGCGTAATTTTTCAATGACTGTAAAATGGCTTTCAAATTCGTGATTATTAGCTATGTCTCTAATTTGTTCATATTCAAATTTACACCCTTTTATCACTATAACAACTGCAAATCTCCATTTTAATATACATTTTAATTTAACTTTGGGGTTTTCCTAACAATGGGGATTGAACATGTTTTTAGGAGGCTTGTCAATCGTAAATCAAATTCCTTTGTAAATAACGAGAACAGAAACACAGAGTTCTATCTCCAGTGAAAAAAACTGCGTTATGCACAGCTGTTTGGAAGATAATTAAAAATAGATAAATCAATATTTGCTCAAAATACGGAATTCAGTCACTAACCGACAAGTTTACAGTAGTCATTCTTTCTAGTCTTTGAATGTACTTGCACATAAAGAACTGGAGCATTCGCCTAGACAAAACTCCCATTTGTTTAGACTATCAATATCTTGTTGGCGAGCTAGGTGTAAGTGTATTAAGGACCGTTCATTATTTTGTATAAGGCATCCGAATAAAATATTGTCATTGTCATTGTCATTGTCTAAAGGGGGGGGGGGGGCCTTGGTGAGAAATTGGGGGGCCTCGAAATTTTTACTGCATCGCTAAGGGGGCCCCTGAATTTTTTAAGGCCATAAAAGGGAGATCGGAAGAGCGTCCGGA
>JAAAQI020152476.1:0-10598 GCA_011800005.2 Stichodactyla mertensii | reverse complement strand
ATATTAAGGATTTGAATACTTTCAAAATGGTCCTGAAGAAAAATAAGAAAACAATTGATCAGGTTACTTTTTCTAAGGGAACATGTTTTAATAATAACAAAGACAATAGGTATATATATTACTAATTTAAAAATTAAGTACGAATTAATTGTATTTTTATTTATTCTTTATTCTATTTATTTATTATTATTATTATTTCTGTAAAATAATGATATTCTTAGAATTCTATATTTTAAATCTTTGAATATTTTATATATTATAGAGTGAATTTTATATTTGTATTTACTTCTTAAGTAGTTAATTTGATGTGCAGGTCCACATCAGCTTTAGCTGCCAGTTTTTCGACCTGCCTAAACAAATAAAGTTGTTTTTGTTGTTGTTGGACAGGACAGGACAGGAGAGTTACGTTATCATGTATGTACACTCAATGGGGAAGACGTTTGTCAAGGAAAAAATTCTCTTGGTGGAAGAAATTATTAGCTTCTAAATGCAAAACTAGGGCAGAAGCAAAAATGATGGATTGTATAGTCAATTTGAACCAAAGAAACTAGCCAGTCGATGATTGGTCGCCGAGAACGCAAAATCACGTACTACCGCAATCTAGACAATTGGGATCCAGGCCCTTTCTCAACAGTAAGAGGTTTGGCCAAGAGGCGGTCTGGATAAACGGGGCAAGACACGTACACGGTACGGTATCCGATGCAAAACTATTTTGTCACAAGTTCGATACCATTGATCATGCCATACTTCTGCGCAAACTCTCGTACTATGGAGTTGACTCTAACTCCCTTGGGTTTCAATTGTACCTTTCGGACCGCATGCAAAATTGGCTAGTTAATGGGCACCTTTCTAATGCTCGCAGAATAACCTGTGGTGTACCTCAGGCAGTCTGCTAGGTCCATTCAAATTTCTCATTACATAAATGACCTTCCAAATAAACTGCCTGAGCGAAACCACACCTATAATGTACGCTGACGTTACGAACATTACAGTTGTATCTAACAGTGTAGTTCAAATTGAGCAGCTCATTAATCAGGAACTAGACAACATAAGAGAATGGTTAATAGTCAACATATTAAGTTTAAATGTTGCTAAAACTGAAGTCATGCTCGCTGTCTCGCGCCAAAAACTTGCTACGACTATAACAATCATGCCCTCCTAATCCAGATCGATGATCAAGAAATTGAAAGAGTATCCCATACAAAATCTCTAGGCGTAACACCAGAAGCTGACTTGGTCAAAACACATTGACGAAAATGGTTTCCAGAATTCCTTCTGCCATTGGCGCACTCAAGCGTCTCCGGCCTTGCATAAATATGGAAACTGCCATAAAGATCTATCAGGCTCTAATAGTACCACACTTTGACTGTTGTAGCCCTGTATGGGATAGTCTTAACTGTCAACTATCAGACAAACTTCAAAAACTTTAAAATCGCGCTGTCAGAGTAATAACTAAGGTTGCATACGATGATAGTGCAAGTAAAATTCTTGACCATCTAGGATGGGATAAACTGATTGATAGGCGCAAAAAACTCAAGGCGGTACTAATGTTCAAAGCAACTCATAATCTTGTATCTGATTATCTTTTCAGACCTTCCGCATCCTGCTACAATCTTAGAGACAGAGATAACAAAAACTCGATCTCCCAAAACCCCGCACTGATTATCTAAAGCGCAGCATACAGTATAGCAGGCCGGCCCTTTGGAATAGCCTTCCAAAGGAAACGAGAACGAGTCACTCTATTTTCAGTTTTAAAAAAGGCAGTAACCAATTTCTGTCTACAACCTACTCCCGCACGGCAAACGTGTAAAACAGTTGAATACAGATTTTAATTAGTTTTTACATTTGCTTTGTATGTATGCCGTGTTAAATAAAGATCTATAACGTACACGTTAGTTTCCGTGCAACTGTGGTCGTTTAAAAAGAGTGTGAGCATGTAATCCGAAAATTGTGGAATTGAATCCTTCAAAAACGTACCGCTTTCAATGGAAAACATTTTATTTGTGATTTATAATATTAATCAAAATATCCATTAGTCTTTAAGGTGGTATAACAGGCTCATCTCCAAGAGGATCTAAAACCTTTTTATCGATAGCTTTGGTCCCTTGTCGACCCAGATACATCTTTCCAAGTGAATTCCAAGTTGGCTTTCGCGCGCAACGAACCGGTTCAAATCGGTGCCCAATTGCAAAACTGCTCCATTCAATATGTTTCGTGAGATTGCACGTTTTCTCGAACGGAGCAACTTCTGGAATCTCAAACCCATTTGTGGATTCTGAATGAACTTTGATCCAGTATTGAAGAGATTGTTTTTTATAGGCAGTGTTCAAAGCTAGGTAATGGTGGCAGAGCTGGCTGTCGCGGAATAGTCGAGATTCAACCAGACCTGCCTCGTGATAGACTCTTTTATCATTAAAATAGGTCACTCCTTGTACCTTATTTACCCACATCGCGACAGAAATATCACCGAACGGGCCGCAGAGTAAGGATTCTTTATCTTTGAGGAATTCATAGACGAGGTCTGCTGATAGAAGGAGGAATTCTTCATCTACACGAACTTGACCTTCCTTCTGGCAGTGAAAGTAGCCCCAGTACAATCTAAAATAGGCAAACAGACAAACAACGTATTAAAACCAAAACAGAGAGGTGAGATATGATATTTTTTTGGTTAATTTTTATCGTGTGAGTTCTTTATTGAAACTATAGCAACCGAATGATGAGAGAAGCTTTAGTTATTTAAATTTCACTGCTAAAATCGATCAAGAGGGATTAAGTCAGGCGCGAAAATTGTCCGATACCGCATTTACGTGCAAAAATAATCCCAAATTGGAAACATAAAACTGAGTTTTAACTTGTTTGAGAGATATCAACGCTAAATAAAACTGGCAATGTGAAAATTCCAATTATTACAAGCATAAATCTCTTGGCAGAAAGGTCCTTTTTCTTTGCTAGTAATGCAGCCAACTGTGAATAATAATCGAAAACTACGCTAATTATCAACAAATTTCGTACGTTTGTGATACCTTTTTTCCCGTCGATATGGTAGCTCTAACATCAGCCTTTGAAGACACACAAATACATCGTCATCAACTCTCAACACGAAATCAAAAGCGTAGTATTTTGCAGCCCATTCAAGTATCCACAAAATTCTCCTTGCAAAATTAACTCCTCGAGGAACTCTCATATACTCAATGTCTCCGTACTTTGCATTCTCGTCTCTAATAACTTGATCCATCCCTGGATTCATGTTGTTTAAACTATCCAGGAAAAACTTACATACAATGTCTTCTCTCTTACAAAACTTTAACCACGTTAGCCTAATGCCTTCTCGACGCTTTGCAAGACTTGGTGCACTGATTATCCCAATGACCAACCGAACTCGCTTTTTTCCTTGAATTAAAGATGCATAAAGGTTATGGAAAGCCAGAGGATTCGTAAAATAAAAGATCAGGAAAAAAACATAGGCAAAAACGGCAGCTAAAATTATCAAATACTTCTTTTTCATGCTGAACAACATGGCCAGCTAATTATGTTACAACCTGCACCACAGGGATACCATACATTTAGCCACAGGCAGCCCAATAGTGTTGATTTTCGTATTTCCCTCCCTAACTTTTAAAATATGAAGTAAAATTCTTTTACCTCATCCCTAATGACAATTACTTGATCTTTTAACAATTGTAAGTAGTTTCTTTTTGCTCTTTTTCGAAGTTAGCTTTATTCCTCGGACCCTCAAAAAAAGTCACCATCTTGGGCTTCCTGTGTACTTTCAAGATGGCGGCTGCAGCAGAAGCACGTGTAAAACAAGAGTTAGAAAGATCTTTAGAGATCCTCGAACGAGATCATTTAAGACCGATACAGGTTGGTTAACCCTATTCAATCTATGGATCTCTTACCGATTTGTAGATTGTTTGTTAAGCCAGAATGAGATGTGTACAAACATGAGATGGGTACAAACATGAGATGGGTACATGTCATACAAGTTTTTAAGCTTAGGGTTTTGCAACTTATATCTATTTACGTTAACATGAAAAACAATTTATGTATCTTAGCTTTTGCATTATAGGGGAAAAATCCATAAAAAGGCATGCAACCATCATGTATTCATGTACATACATGCACGTAAGCTTATACATAGCTTACTTTCTAAATGAAATAAGCTTACCATTCATGCTATAGTTGTCCTGTATCACTTAAACTTTGGCAGTAGATGCACTTGTTTTCACAGCTTCACCTCACCAGTTGAGGAATAAGCAGTGGACAGGGCACTATATTTTTGCACAATTTCTGCGGCTATTGACCCCAACAGGGTTGAGTGTAGGCAATGGACAGTAGCTTTCACTGACTTTTAATTGAATGAAAAGTGAATGTTCAGGTACTAGGGGTGGGAGCAGGAGGCTACTAGGGACAGGACGGGGGAGGGAGGGAGGGCTTCCAGGGGTTTCAAATGATAGACAGATACCATAAGTGGTAATCGGTAGTACTCTAAACATTCTTGAACAGGGTAAGTCTCATATATGTGCCTCCAAGTGCTGTGAGAATAAACTGGCAAGTAAAGACACAGTGCAACAGTGTATGAACAGGTGTTTTCAGCCACTACAGGAGATGCACAAGTACATAGAACAAGAACTAGGGAGATTCCAGGTGAGTATAGAGAACAGTAGCATCATATTTATAATCGTATTCACAATAGCCCACTTCCAAGATATGCTTTGTTTGTCACTCACAAAGGGTTCAGTATGAGGCTCCATGCAAAATTAAATTTATTCATTTCAGTCATAACGAATCACTGAGCATCTAGCACGGAGCCTCATGCTCAAACCTTTGTACTTGACAAGCAAAACATATCTCAGAAGTGGGCTGTTACAAGAGATGGTAGTTTTTCCAATGGCCTTCAACAAATCAAAGAGAATCTGGGTATGAGTTTCCTTAATTTAGAATCCATACATGTAGCATTAAGATAAAACACAAAAACATGCAAGATTTCTAAATTTGGTTGTATTTGTGTGAATAATGAATGATTGACAGGGTTTCAAAATAAGGATAGTTTAGAGGAACACTAGCTGTCCTACCATTTCCTTGGCTTTTTTGAGTTACCAAAAAATTACAGAAGGTTTACTTTTACTAAGCTGTTACTGTAGATATGGGTTTGTTTGTACATTCATTATTATGACTTAGTACAATTATGTAAATAGAAGTTCACTCGTTCACATCTCATTTGGAGATGTTGCAACTTTCAACAGTGGATTTATTTATTAGGAAAAGAATTCAAACTTTAGTACTCAGTACAACATAAAACGTACATTCAGGTTTCACAAACTTTTGACTCAATCTAGATTTATTTATTCATTTATTTGTTTTAGAATTATAACTCAAGGTTTTTTTCCAGGGTCGTATTAGTAGATGTGCCCAAGAATGTCAAGAAAAAGTCCAAGACAAAGTAGATAGCAACACAACTCAGACACAAATAGCAGAATATCAAGGACAAGCAGAAAAATGCATAGAAAATTGTTGTTCTTCACATATAACAATAGCTCAACAAATGTTTGAGAAAATGAAGAAAGTAATATCAGAATCTGCTCAAGCAGTAAATAATTGATAAGACTTCCTAGATTGTAGTCTAATTGTGTTTTTAATTTTTATCCTGTAAATTTGTATCCTGTACCTGAACCAATGGAACTCGGGTACCAGCTGAATGAAAATTGCAAGTTCATAGAACATGTCATGCCATGCTTGCATATCTTCAGTCTGGAAATAATATTCATAGCCAGTGGTAAGTGATGGAAAGCTTTAGAGTTCTGCATAAGTGTGGAATTGCAAACTGTATTGGGGAGGGGACTTAAAGTTTTTTGATCCCTGGCTGTTATTACAGTTGAGCCCACAACAAGATATTCTTTTGTTTTTAATATTGCATGACAGAGGCTATTGGGTCAATACAATGCCTACTGTCTCATTTGCATCTGTGAAATCTGCCATTGTATTTCACTGGCACTATCACTGAAGTGACAAAAAGTAATAGGCTCTAAGCTCATCTAAGCTCCCTCATCTTTTCTATTGAGTGGAATTAATAGGTTCTTTGACAATATCCTTCAACCTCTTCAGTCTCTGTTGTATTGCTGCATTATCCCTCACTGTCATACTCCTTGCTTTCAGCTGTAGGATGTTTGTGTATTCTAACTCTGTGTATTTTGCTCCTTGCTCAACTATGACTGTTAAGATTTCCTGCGAAAAAAGTAACAAAAATGTTCATCTGGATAAAGAACGCATCTGCAGAAAAAAAAGGTAAATTTTTAAGAATCTTGCTTTCTGATTGGTTGACTGCCTGTGGGAAATAAGAGTACATGCCATACTTGATTGTCTGGTAGCTCACACACAACAGGTACTTCAGTGAATTTTCACCATTGCATCACCAACATTTTAATAAATGGTCAACACTTGTCAGGGCCTCACGATAAATTGAAAGGATAAGTTCAACTTACATCTTGGTTGTGATACAATAGGTCATAATACTGGCGAGCTCTGTCCAGATCGCCTTCTCTTGACATTGTGATGTTGGTTAAATTTTGCTGGAGAGCAAAGATGTTACGGCACCTGGGACCAGAGAAAGATATCCACATGCAATATGACTTGAATTAAACATGGCATGAAATGTCTTGGAAAAAGGGAGGTGCAAGATTGAGTGCCCACTGGGCAGCTGATGAATGTTCTTTATAATTTTCTTTTGTAATATTGGTTGACTGGCAACCTTACGTGGGTGTTTTGCAGATAACAGTCACCTGGCTATAATGAATGGCAAGAACTCTTTAAATATTACACAAAGAAATATTGGATCTCTAATATTATGAATAAAATCATTTCCAACTAATTATTTTTAAGTGTACTTTGTTTGTCATCATCGCGTCGCCAGCTAAGTGTTTAGACGAAAACTGCTGAAAATGTTTTCAAATGCATTCAGATTAGTATGGATGTATCCCTGTTTCCAAAGGAGGTGGGTTTTTCTGTACAGTTAATTTACTGCTGTTAACTATGTTACGAACAATGGAAACATGGGAATTCTGAAGGGCTGAAGAAGGTTTTTCCCAATCGGGAAATAGAAAACTTAAATGTAACCAAAATCGAGTGGTGTAGTACATACATCTTTCTGATGCCGTTTTGGTTGATCTTCTTGATGAATGCAAGATTAGATATCAGAATTGATGACACGAGGTGACCAAGACCTTCAAACAGATACCTTGCACAGGATAAAAAAATATTTGAATCATTTCTCGCGTATTTAAACGGAAAATATTCCATCTTTCCCAATGGAAGACACCGAGATTCCATAACTCGCAATAACGTACAACGTCCGTAACGCGGCCGATTTTTGGCCGTTCGTCGGCCGTATGGTTTGTTATTCAAGGTGGAAGTGGGAATTGCAATTTCGAGAGGTAGCGGGAGCGGGATCTCGTATTCTTGAGGAATCGGGATGCGGGAATCGCGAGTGATATTAGCGGGATACGGAATGAAAATGCCAACATGTTAATTTTTACCTGAATTTGTGTTGGGCTAAACAAGCTGTTGTTATCTCTTCTAACGAAGTCAGATCTTTGTTTAATGCTATGACTGATGAATCAGGATCAACGGCGTCCATGTTGCAGACATAACTGGACTGTAATTATGATAACAAAACATATAGTGTCATAATTGATATGACTGGTGGAGAAGACGCACAGGTGTTACGTCCCCTTCAAGATCGATTTTTTGACCGAAGTTTATCCAATTATGGTTCTTCTCAAGCATTACAGAAAAACAAACAAACATACAAGCAAACAAATATTCAAAATGGTTTTTTATTCGATTTAAAATCAGACGAGTCAGTCCATGCGCGGATCCTGAGGACGCAAAATAATCCAATCATCGTCTGACCCGAATCTGATCAGTCACCACTTCGAATCCCAGAATCTCTCTCAGCAGCAAAGGCTTAGCCGAACTTTCAAAGCACAGAAAAATCTTCACATGTTGTTTACCTTTCTGACAGCCGGCATAAGGAAAAAGAAACAATGGCATCGTATTTCCAGGTGAAGGACGAGAATACATGTCTCTGCTAGCTGCTGGAAATCTTGAGCGAGAGAAGTCAATGATCTAAAAAACAGATTATTAGAGGTAAATAAAAAGAGAGAGAAGGTCCGGCTACACAGTGAAACTTTGACCTAGTAAAACTTTGTGTACGACGAGGTTACGAGACAAGTTTTACAATTGTGTTAAACTTGTTTGAGTTTCTGTTGCACGAGTAGAAAGCAGTTCTCCTTTTTGTGAAATTTTCTTGCGACGAAAGTTTCACAAAGCTGAGAGTGTTACACAATGCCATTTGTTCTGAAAGCTGTCTCGCAACGCCGTTGAACACAAGTTTTAGGTCAAAGTATTGCCTTGCAGGACCATTAAGAAATGGTCAACACTTAGCATGTGTCCCTCAAAGTATGGATGCACGGCGGCTGCTAGGCATGAGAGATGAGTCAAAGTAGTATGAGGCAAGACCGTAAATTGCATGATGTTAAAAAGAAACTAAAATAAACTAATGCAGGCGAACTTACTTGAGGATTTCGTCAGTGACGGGAGGTATTTCTTGCTGTGTTTCAAGAAAAATAAAAAACAAAGGTCAACTTAAAAATATTATATCAAGTCGGGTGAAGAAACATCGTTACACAACATTTTTCATTTTAAGAACATTTCATCTTTACAGGTTTATTTCATTTAGTGACATGGGCTACGGAACGGGGAAAACAAAGCGTGGCTGCAACAACAGTAAACGACAACGATAACGTTGTAAACCAACAACAATTCAAGCAACAACCTCGACGATAACAAGAGATACAACTGACAAGCGCAATGATAACAAAAACAAAAACCGCAATAACAACGACACTGAAAAGTTGCATATAAAATTCAGCGAGCAAAATTCTTTAACTTTTTTAATAAGCTGCAAGCTACTAATAAATCTTTTTAGATGTTTTTTAAACGTTTACTCTACATGAAAGGATTACATACGCTTGAGAGATGGCTTTATCCTTTAATTCACATTTATCAGTAATGTTAACATCCTTTAGATCTTTTAACATTTAAGTTTATTTAACGACAACTGACTTACCCAATTTTTCCCCTGCAGAAACATGAATCCAGAGCCACTGTACACTTCTTTTTGGTGTGGATTTAGCTACATAAATTATCACTGTAAAGCTTAGCTTCAACACATCTTCATTATTTATCTGATTTATATTTTCTCGGCATTCTCCAACAAATTCAGACACACTCATTTAAAACTTTTCTGGATAGGAATACATTTCGTACGTGTCTACTGCATGAACGTGGCTGATGAAAGTGTCAATAATATGCAAATTCCACTGCCAGGTCACATGACCAGACCCCCCCTCCCTTAAATCAAGCACCAATGTCAAAATGAACTCCAGAAATGAAAAGAGCATCTCGACATTAGTGGTGTTAGAGTTTCAGCTCAAATTTTTTTCGTAAGTTTAATGTGTTACAAAACCTGCCCTCGACATAGCATTTTTACTTTAAGATAATTATTTATCATTCTTCTTCTTAAAGGTAAAATGAAAGTTATGAACGAATTATGCTATTCATTTACGTCAGTGAGTGAGTGAATGAATGGACAAGGAATGTCAATGAATGGATTGATGGGAAGATGGAAGAAATGGAATTTGTAAAATGAAATAAATTGATGGAGTGAGTGAATGAATAAAAGAATGGACAGTTGAATGATATCATGGATGAATAGACAAAGGAATGTGAATAAATGGATAAATGGACTGAAGGATGAAATGGAATGGAAACGAAGGGAAAATAGGAATGAATGAAATAATTTGATTTAACAGAGTAAACACCTAACGACAATTGGTTCCTGAGTATGTGCATGTATTTCAGTCCTTAGGTTTTATTTAGAACGGACGTCAATAAAACGTCTTAATTCAACATATTTTTATTTTAAAAAATGCAAATTAATTTAGATACAACAGCAAGATAAATTTATCCTTTTTTAAAAGTTATCCGACATTATTTCTCGAAACAACGAAAATTAGTTTTAAATTCCAAGAATTGGACCACTAATTTTTCATTAATTTACATTAGGTACTACCAAAAAAAAAAAGAAAGAAAAAAGAAAAAAAGAATTCACTCGTGGGATGGGTGTATACAGTATCAATGAAAATAGTAAAAGAGACAGTTCGTACTTACTGCTTTGATTCTTTCTTGGGTTTCAGATGAAACAATACTGATAGATGTCGACTGAGCTGACAGACCAGTACTAAACAAACGAATATGATTCCCAAACCATTCCTTCGTGTGAGAAAAACAAAACCAAATTTGAGGCAATGTTCCTTCTTTACTCAACCTTGTGATCCCCATAAAACTTCCCCCTTTCCCCCATGCGATAAATAAGGACCGATTCTTTACATGCGACTAGACGTCCTGCTTGCGTTCACTGGGCTACCGATGGCAAGGAATTTAGAATGCATGCCCCTAATGCTTCATACTTGTCCAATACTCTGACAAATTTATGCATAGCATTGTATTCTATTCTATTGTATTGCGTCGTTCTCAATTGT
>JAAAQI020152465.1:0-10601 GCA_011800005.2 Stichodactyla mertensii | reverse complement strand
TTTTTCAACCAGTACACTGTTCGAGGGCCTTGCATGGTCAATTCAAAAAGGCCGAATTGTCTTTGAATACTTTTGGTCATAATTTCCGTAGGTAGAAATCCTAAAGCTGAACTAAAATATGAAAAGAATGCCCATTAACTTAGAGTATTCGCCATTGATTTACCAGTGAGTTTGATATCTACTGTGGGTTGAAAAAACGAGATTTTAGTAAGCTCTGAAATACTGGTTTAGATCGGAGCGAGTATTAAAAAATTCTAAAAAACGTACGGCAAATGACGATTCTGAGAATAAAACGCATTTTTTGACATCTTTCCAGCCTCTTCTGTTTATATCTAAAACTAATTGCTGAAGCTGTAAACTTATTTTGAAAAACTTTTAACCTAAAAACTAGGAAAGCGGAGGAATCTTGAGTTGTTTTGAAACGAGCGAGTCTCACCTGAAATCATGGCTGAGAAACTGTCGTTTAAAACATCAGAATAAATATTGAAAAAGTTCAACAAAATGAAGGAATGCGTTTTTTAAAATTCCTTAACCAGTATTGCTCTTTCCTGTGCCCAGAACTCTTTATGAAAAGCAAAATTTATTGTTTAAATGCTACTGGAGAAAGCGGCTTGGAGATTTGCGAGCGGCTTTGCCGTTTTAACTTAAATTAAAACTTATTCAAGTCCGTTTACTTAGAATAGAAAATTCTCTGTCATCACAGTATGAAGAGAATGACTCTGTAAATTTGAATAATCTTGTAGTTTTGTTGGAAGTTAACGTAATTTTCAAAGATGTCCGCATCCGGTTTCTCTCGCTTGACTGAACTATTTTCGCTTGTTTTCATGGAGGTTTTCAGCCAGAAATCCACATGTTTTTACATCTTGACCCAAGCTTAGGAAAGCCTGGTTTTCACTTGCGTCGGAGTCGGAATCGGAGTCGGAATCGGAGTCATAAGGAGCTTAAGACGAAGTGAAAACCAGAAAACGGAGTCGGAATCAGAGTCATAATTGAATTAAATTTCACTAGAAAAAACGAAGCGACTCGAATTCAACGTGAAATTTAATGAATTTTCATTTTTAGCAGCTTATTATGAAATATCTCTTAACAATCGTGGAAAAAATATCTATAAGAATTATTCATGCATTGCATCAATTCAGTCAAGCAGATAAAAAATAAACTGGGAGCTCCGCTATTAGGTAGTACCTAATTTGTATATTTACCATGTTCAAATGTTCAATAGCAAAAAAATTCCCACAACTACATGTAAAATCTACTTAAAACAATTATGCTTTATTGAGGTTCCTCGAAGGATATGGTCGTTTATCATATAATGACGTTATTAAACGGTTGTTTGAAAATATTACAATAGATCATTTGTCATTTATAAATGAGATAAATTCACTGCTAATCTACCCATTAATTTACACACTAAAACCCTTCAATGTTCTACAAAAACGATTAAAAGGAAAGCAGAATTGAAAAAAAAAAATCAGCTAATTGCGATTTGATGACGGATTGGCAAAATGAAAAACAAGCAAACAAACAAAACAAGAAAACAATAGAATAATAAAAGATTTAAATTATCAAATAAAAGCAATAACAAGAAAAAGCCGGAAAAAGGGAAAATGAAAGAAACCTAATAAAAGGATTGAAGAAGAAAGAAAGGAAGAGAGAAAGAAAGAGAGAAAGAAAGAAAGAAAGAAAGACTATTTTCTTAAAGCTTTTCCTTCAATACCGACCCCCTGTTTCAAAAGAACCCGGCCAAAACACAGCAAGGTTCTATTCTTCATTCATTCTCTTTGACCACCAGTTTTTCTAATTCTTTTTCTTTCTTAACACCTTTATTTTCTTATGAATATTCATGCCCACTCGTACTTATATTGGCTCAGTTGTAGAACATGTATATGCACGAAAACGAAGACTACAAGGAAAACTGTGTACGTGACATGCAACCGTGCCATTTAATATTAAAAAAACATGACTTCAAGTATTAAGAATTTGCAATGACGGAACAACTCAGTCTGAAGATAAGTGACTCCATCATGAAGCCCAGCTATGTAAATCCTTTTAGAAATACAAGCTATCTATTCAAAAATTTGGTGGTAGCTAGGTAACTAAAAAGAACCGAAAGATTGCCGCTCAGTGGTAGAATATTATTGGTATCTTAAAATTGCAGATCGTTAGCAAGTGCAATGAAAAGGTTTTAGGGGCAGAATTAGAATAATTATAATAATGATAGTAATAATAAAAAAATGAACATTGAAAACGACTTTCAAAGAACACTAACACTTCATGACCTCGCCTCTCTGACTAGTACCATTAAGTTGACCTTGAAATTATTGATAGAAAATTTGTTCCAGATATTGAGCAGCTATGAGGTACGCCGTGAATAAATGAATTAGGATAATTGGGACTCGCAACCATCAACACGACTTCTAGACTCTGTATTTATGACATATTTTGTAATTTATAACTGACAATAAAAGAGCGGCCTGAACATCTCATCTCGCTTTATTCACCAGCTCGATATCCCAACAAATAATCTCTATGGATAAGTATGTGCTACAGTTAGTTTGAATACTAGTAGTACAGGTACAGGTGCGGATCCGGATCCAGGATTTTACAAAGGGGAGTGGGATAGTCTTATTCAAAGCTCCTTCAAGGTATCTATTCTCCATCAGAGTTCAGAATAGGTAATTTCAAGGCGTCTGAAATGTACAAAACTGAGTTGACTATTAACTTATGTATATATTATTTAAAAATAGTTACGAAATGCAATCAGATCTGTTGTTTTCATTTATATTCATACTTTTGACTGTTACACCTCTAAAGGAAATCCACCCAATACCCCCTGTATCCGCCCCTGGAATATTTATGTTCGAAGTAATAAACTTTTACTCACCGAGAAGAAGACAACAAGTAAATTGTTCCAGTCGTAAAGACGGCATGACTCAGCTTATGGCAATGAACAGTACAAATGACCACAGCCAATATAGGACTCTGATATCAATGTCACCTCTCTTGTTATTCAAATTATGCTTTCAACTTTATTATTATCATTGTTCATGATGTCACGTATGAATATCATATCGCGTCACAAACGCCTGTCACACGCACCCAAAATTGAATACTTAGCTAAGTGGATAAACACTTGGTCTACAGTTCTTGTTTCCTCCATTTTTTGGGTGAAGGGGTGGGGGAGGGCTGAAAGCGTTGTCTAACTACATTTTTGCATGACTTATTTGATAATTAAACAAGGATAATAATGATATATCATTACGGGACCATTGACAATGAAAGCAACAGTAAATACTCTCTGGGGGGTACTGGGAAGGGGGGTGGGGAAGGAAAGAGGAGGGAGAGGGGGAGGGGAGGGGAGAGGGAGGGGGAGGGGGAGGCAGGCTACAGTTGGTGTGATGACGATGCAAAGAACGATCTAGTAAATGAATAGGATATCAATGATCTTTCTTCCTCCCACCCTTCCCACCCCTCCCCCACAAGCTAGTAGAATACAGCAGTTTTTAGTCAAAACATAATTGATGCACTCTTTTACGACACTAGAGAAAAACGTCTGCGCAAGCGTGCATTTGAGGACGTTTCCAAAAATTCAAGAGAGTGTGAGTGTTAAAATAAATGTTCGTTTTCTCCGAGTATACAAAAACATTCGATTCGGTGGCATATTTTTGTGGGACCAAGATATCATACAAATAAAGAACATATGTAAGAGTTAGCCTTAAGTTTTAAGAACTGACCTTGGCATTTTCTGAAGTCCAATTGTAAGACGGGTGCGAAAGTAAAATTTGCATATTTTACAATACTACGATGACGTTTTTAGCTAATTTACATACAGATTAGAGCATGCGTAGACGTTTTTCTCTAGTGTCCTCTTTTACTCGATGAAGTGTAAAGGTCAAGCTGTTTTATCATAGTAACGTGTTTTAATAACCCGTTGATTAAATACAACAGATCCAGTACTATGCACATGGTTATATTAACTATAACTTTAAAACAATTATGCAATTTTTAAGCAAAGAACGACAACTTTGAAGGTTTTGGTAAACATGTTTCGGCAATTGATCCATTGCCTTCATCAGTCACTATGAGCGATTACAATTCTTGAAGGTATATAAATTATGCAATTAATAACCACGGTTTGCAGTTGAAATAATGGTACAAGAGAAGTGTTAAATGGCTTGGAACAGTGACGTAACCAAGATAAGTCTTTAATCTTTCTTTTTGTTTTTATGAATCACGTATTAATGCCTTTAGAAACCTAGCCCAGTTGACTTCACGATCACGAAAATGATAAGTGGCTAGATTTCGATGCCAAGCAAAAAAGATCAAAAACATATCTGCAAAAATATATCCTTCAGTGATCACCAAGATAGCCAAGCTTGCCCGAAAAAAACAGTGACGTAAGGGACAAAGTTATTGATCAAATATTAGTATTCAAAATCCCAATTGTTCTAACGGTGAAAACTAAGGATCTTTTCATGACGTCATAGATGAAGTCTGATGTAAGATTTGGTAATCGTGATGCATGACTGTCTTATCTTTGATCTATCTACTGCTCTAGGGTCTTTCCCGTTTGTGCAGAAATGGTTATCTTGGGGGTAATTAAATTATCCTTTGCTAGCAAATCAAAAATAGTACAATAACATGCTCTCAGGGGTTCGCTTTTTTTCTTTCTCTTTCTCTTTCTCTTTCTTTTCTTCTTCTTTTTCTTCTTTCCTTTTCTTTCATTCAATCTTTTGTTCGTTATCCAAAAAGAACAGGCAGAATCGTACAACCTGCAGTCTATAGACTTGTAAATTAGGTTTTAAGGTACTACAGGTCGATTCAAGTGCTTCCACTTTACCTTACCTCCTAATCATGATGTAATCATTCCTGAGGAAATAAAGGAGTGCTGTTGTCCGCTAGCAATCAATAACACCAAAAACAACAGCATATAAACAAGAATGACTCCCCTAGGTCACTGAGGGGTGAAAATCCCATTTAACCCCTACTGAAGGGTCGTAATCCCTTATTAGCCCCATTGTTCCCATGGCAACCGATTCACCGATTCGGAAGGGTTTTTAATTCCCAGCCTATATTAGCAATACGCCATGAGTCTATGGGGCAAGGAGTGACCAGTATGGGAGCACCTAACCCCAAACCCGTACTTTATCAATTCTTGAAATAATTTGTAGTAAAATGCATAATCCAGTCCCCAAGGACTTAAAAACTGAAGCATGGTTCTAAAGATCTAATATATCTTGCATAATTAAAGTTCTATTGTTTATTTATAGTAACTGCTCTATACGAGTTAATATGTATTATTGTTGATCTTATTAATTAAATGAATCAAGTGATGAGAAAATGCTATCAGGGCAAGGAGGGTAAGGGCGGGGGGGAAAGTGTTTATCCCGTAAAGCTTTCAACCAGAATGAAGACGGAGAATTTAGGTTACCAGTGATAAATTGACAATGCAGAACTTAATTGACAACCATCACATGCTGTACTGTTATTGGCTAGTATCAAGTGACGCACGCCAGATCATAAGGTATAAAGTGACCCTTAATCCCGGTGTTGTCCTGATATCATGATATTTCCGGAATACAATGATTGCTTTATATAACACTATTCCATTTGAGACTAGGTGCTCTGGCCAAAGCTAATGGTTGAAGCATTAAGTTTAATTTATATGGGTATAAATTAGCTCATATAAACAAGAATGACAGCAACGTACAACGGAGGGATTTTTGACTTTTTTGGGGAGGGGGGCTCACAATTTTTTAAACGAGTGTGAGGGGGGATTAGTAAAAAACGACAGACAGTAAGGGGAGGTTCACATACATTTGTCAGTAAATTTGTTCGAAAATGAGGGGGATCACTTAAGTCCCATAGTGCCTCAAGGGGGATTTTATGATGTCACATCAAAAATTCCCCTCCTCTCCCCCCAGGTAATAAAAATGACCGTTGCCTTAGAAGCATATATGCTAATAGGAAAGACGAAGAATACATTGATAACAGAAATACCTTGTAAGCTTCTCTTATTCCAACATTGTCTGCTATATTCTCAGGTAATGTCATCTCGCCATCAACCTTAAAATGGTCAAAAAATCTGAATTAATGCCAAAAGAAAATAATTAATAAACAACAACAGGGCAAAGTCAAATAAGTAACTAGAAAAACAATTAAATGAAGAAGGAACTTCAAGTTTTTGAGCTTTCTGCAGTATTTGTTGTCGTAATGCAAAACATTGTTGGTGCGACTGAAACGCTGTTTGAAGGCGATAGAGGCGGTGCGGTAGGAATCTCATTTTACAGAATATATACAATTTTATATATCAATGTACGCTCACCGGGTACAATCCTTCGTATACATAATTCGAATACTGATCCACCAGACACTTGGTTCGGTTGCTGTAGAGAGCAAGAGTTTCATCTGACCACCACTGTACATTGTTACCATCCTTGTCGAAGTTTTTTCCTGTAACGATGCATTCTAACTAAGATTTGAACTAAAAAATTCTTCCATCACATATAGAAGACTAGGAATGAATGAATGAATGAGTGAGTGAGTGAGTGAGTAAATGAATGAATGAATGAATGGATGGATGGATGGATGGATGGATGGATGGATGGATGGAAGGATGGATGAATGAATAGGAATGAAGGAGAAACGACATTGAAAAATAAAGTGGACAATTTTAGATGAATTTAGAAAGTAAGCCTGTATGGGCTTTAATCATGCGGCAGCCTTGCTTATTCCCACGAGAATGAAAACCTTTGTTTATGCCCAGGTGAACTCGTTCTAAAGTGTTTGAATGCGAAGCTATGCCGGGAAACGTATTGTTTCAGCCAACATGGCCGCCGTGTGATTAAACGGTGTACCTGTGTCATCAAATCCGTGAATGAGTTCATGTCCAATGATGGCTCCCACACCACCAAAGCTGATGGCCCTGTGGAAACAATAATTCATGTCAGCAAACGATATAATAGAACAGATTTCGTATGACTGTGAAAAGCTCGCGGCACGGTCGGTGCCGTAAACGTGCCTTGCCGCGACCGTGATGTTTTCTAGAATTTTGAGGTGCCTTGCCTTGCCTTGATGGTGTCACGATTGTGTTCGTGCGGCGAACTTTTCACAGTCATACGAAATCTGCTCTAGTTTGGTGATTTTATTTAGGTGGATTTTATTTGCCTTATCAGAAACAGTGCTTCTTTTCGGCTTCGTGGTTGTTATTAGGAGTTATCGTACCTAATGTATTTCTTGTCATAGAATGGAGGTTGGAGAAATGCTGCAGGAAAACCTGAAGAAAAAACGAAAACGTGTGTTGAAACTAATCGAGAGTATGCATCAGTCAATGTAACCTCCCCCTCCCACTCGGGCACGACCGGTGTAACGCGGGGGTATTTAGCTTCAGTCTACTTTCTTTTGAAGTCCCTCTAGCAGGGGGAAGCTCTGTCTTTGGCCTCCCCGATATCTTGGCCAGAGCCAATTTAAACTGCCCAAGAAAGGGGAATATGCGGGGCATTTGATCAGCAATATTTCCCCTGGGGGTAAAGGCATTTTTTCAGTTTCAAAGATGTCAAATTCCAAGTAGCCGGTCATGCCGGGTAAGCGGGGAATTACGCTGATTGGTGCATTATTTCTCTGTTTCTCCCAGCCGTGATACATGAATCATACGTAATGCACCACGTTGCGCAATGCACAGTGTTACGTGCATCCGACACAGACATTGCATCTTGTATTAAAGGGTAATATTCATTATACCGCACTACGTATCTTACACCCCATCCCACACATATTGAAGCCTATGCAACATCAAGTAACGCAATGTATCATATCGCACGGTGCACCATATTGCGCAATACAATGATAAACTTTCTTCACTATGCTCTATATTTATTCAGTGCGCTACACTTTACATACAGTCAGTGCATACTAACTCATTGTGTTGTACAAGGGTGAATAGTGTGGGTTGACAAGAAGTGGGTCCTCAATCCACCTGTTGATACAATTAAATGTCATGTTAAGGTATGCTGTTGACAAATAGATGCTGAACAAAGAAAAGGAAATTCCATTGGTTAAAAGCACCACAATTGTGTCAGTGGCGGATTTGGGATAAGAAAGTATTGTGCCCTTCCGAACTCCTATTGTGTGCCACTTTCACTTGCAAATGCTACAAATACTACAGATTTATTTTTCCCTGGAAAAAATCCTAGATCCGTCCCTATCATTTTTGAAGTTTCAACGGAAGAATTTTTTATCACCACACTTTTCGTACAACAGTATTACAGCTTTTGACTGCCCATGGAATTGTACCATGGAAATGAAAGACCATTGTAACCATGTGAAAAAACCCTTAAATTTGATTCAAATGAGCCAAAACAAAATGGGTCGTAAAAAAGCAGTGCATTGCATTTATCGCTATTAACAATACAGACTATAGAACTCGACTGCATGTGATATGATCAGTAGAATTCAATCATGTAAGACAGACTTACTTCGATCGGTCTGGTCGTTTATTAACAAGTGACAGCTCGTCTAATCGAGCGCTTGACACAATCGACAACATGGAGTCGAAGAGCGAGTCTTTAGAGATTGTTATCTGGAAAAAAAAGGAAAGGCGTTGGCATTTTACAGTGTTTAGACACTGTCGTGAGTGCCTTCGTACTTAGATAATTATAATACTGATGTAAAAAGATATAGAGAGGGCGCTTTTCAAGTTTACACACTTTATAAAGCACGCGGGCGTGCTTTGTTGACGGATAATATGATATCATATACAGTGACACCTATCCTTGCTTCACAAGAAAATGAAAGGAAATAAAACCTTCGAGGACCAGGGTAGACATCTTGCAATCGATTTTGTTCTTACTTGTTTAAATGTGTCGCTTAATTCTTTGTCATTCAAGATGTAATCTGGATAACCATAATTTCCTCTGACTGCTTTGACCTTAAAAAAGAATCAATTCATCTTAGAATATTTTACTAAGGTGGGGTGGGGTCAAAGTGGGTTTGAAAAGCTTCTAAAAGGAGTCATTGTTCTTCATCAGACTTGTAAATATATTAAGGTTTATCATAATAAAAGTGGCGGTCAATGAAAGTTTATCAGCTAATAACATGTTGAGATAACCTTTTCAATGGCGGCAGCCCTTGATTTTTCATCCATCCAGTCGCTTTTTTCAAGCGTTTCTTGAAAGACTTGAGTTATAGATGACGCTAGTTCTTGTGCCTGTTGAAGCAAGCGACAGAAAATGCTGAATACAATATTGAAGACCACAACAAGAGCAGGTGAAGAACGGAATTAATTTTCGGCACAAAACTCGTAAAATTGTAAAGCCACTACAATGGTAAAACATTTCAAAAGCTGAAAATGACTAAATTACTTTATTTTAACAAGACAAAAATGCCTGTTCAGTTGAATTACTACTTCGATCAAAATCCGCATCAAGACTCTTTGTTTTGGTTTGTTATTCGTAGGGGAGGTAGTACGGAAGAAATTTATAATATCGATTTTAAGGCTGTAAAACCGAATTCTATAGAACGAAATTTGGTCGAGTTAAAACTCCTACCCCCGGTCAGGGCAGCAGTGGCACTCTAATTTTCTCCCTTCGGGGTAATGCTAACAAGTTGTGCAAGTTCACTTCACGCTGATTGGTTAGTTTCTTCTGAAAGATTTGCTAAGAGACGTCTGTTTGAAATAAAAATATAGGTTTTTCTAGTACAAAATTTGGCTTACCAGTTGTTTACTTTCTCCAGGGAATTTCTTGTCGACATATACTCTTGATATCGCCATAGCAAAATGTTTTTTTAGTTTATTGCGACAGCCCTCCTCTAAAGTGAATGAATCGACTCCCCAAGCTTTTTTACGAAACAGTTTGTGAATGGCATCGTATTCCTTGCTGACGTAATAAAAGGTTTTTATTGCGATTCTCCATCCCAAGTAATTCAAAATGGTTCTGAAAATAAACAACAAAACAAGGAAAAAGAAGGTGTTGTGGATTGAGAAGCGATCAAGTTGTACACTGCATACGAAAGGGGTAGGATGTAGGATGTAGGATGCAGGATGTAGGATGTAGGATGCAGTATGCAGAGTGTAGGGTGTAGGATGCAGGGACCAGGCCGAAGGTTGTAAGTTGCAGGGTGTAGGGTATAGGGCATAGGAAGCACTAGGAAGGAGAGTAAGTTAAAAATTTAGAAAGATGTATTAAACGAGTAGGGCTGAATCACTGATGATACACTAAAGCGCGCCATACCTTTCTGTCAACGTTTCGAATTTTTTCAAGACTTTTAAAACAACAGACAAATCTGTAACGATGATTTCATCTTGAGGTTTAACGCGCTTGATGCCACGAAACACATCATTCAAGAACACTAACCAGTTAATCTGAAGAAGAAATAAGGAGTTTTAAAACTACTTAGGGACTGTGTGAGGGTATCACCAGCAAAAAGTGACAGACATTAAGGGGGGATCGCATACATTCGAAAATGACGGGAGATCACTAAAGTCCCATGCTTCAGGGGGGGAGGATCAGATATATTTTATGGACAATGACAATGACAATGACAATATTTTATTCGGATACCTTATACAAAAATGTACATTAGTATTTTTTTTTCCAAATAAA
>JAAAQI020152454.1:0-10602 GCA_011800005.2 Stichodactyla mertensii | reverse complement strand
GAGGAAGTAAGAAAAAGAATATAATCGTTTTAGGAGGGGGTTTTTTTTTTCCGTTTTTGTGGGGGGGGGGGGGGGGGGTCGGAGGATTTTTGATGTGACACCATAAAAATTATTTGATCCCCCCTGGGGCACTATGGGACTTAAGTGATCCCCCTCATTTTTGAACAAATTTACTGACAAATGTATATGTGATCCCCGCTTACTGTCTGTCGTTTTTCGCTGATCCCCCTTCACTCGTTGCAAAACCATGTGAGCCCCTCCAAAAATCCTCCGACTCCCCCCCACCAGTCCATAAATAATTAATGACCGGTGCCGTATATGGCTTTGTGTGGGTCAAATGCTTCAAAATACAGATTGCTTGGTTTTTCCTTTCTATCTCTATAGATGAGTTTCCGTGCTACGTCACCCATTGTTTTCATCATTTTGTAAACAAACTTTTGTACCATGAAAAACACGAGTATTTTTGATAAAAGCTGTTATCAAATACTTCCATAGCTTTTTTAACTCTGTAAACTTTCAGCTTTCGTCTCTCGTGAATTGCACGAAATCAATACCGCGAAATGCCTCGTTTTGCAGATGTTTCCTACAAGTATGCGCGCACATGCTTGTAGACAACAAAAGAGAAATGTAAACATTTGAAACTGGTCTATTGTTCTTCAAGAATAAAAAAACTAAGCTTGTTAATTAAAAAAGTGAAATCAGAAAAATAATTTGAATTTCACCAGGCACTTCACACTTCATCTTTACGCGGTACAAATGGCTCAACTTCAAGTTCATCATCAATACACGCTAATGTAATCCTGTGCTATCTGCACTGCCGTTCTTAAACACACAAGAAAACCATGCTTGTCACTTATATATGAAAACACAGTCAATACGGAAACATTAGAAGAGACTTATCGCTCAGAAAGGTCTCATTCATATTGGTTTAGTGGATTATAATCTAGTCACAGGGGCAACTTGTCGTAATGTTCTTAAACTTAGTTCATAGTTGGCGAGAATATCTTTAAAGAACCTTAATCAAGCCAAGTTCTTTAGCACTTATGACTCTATTGTGAGATTTATGTCTCTCAAGATATTGAATTGTCGATGTATGTTGTCTTTTTGTCAACTTCAGGTGGGTTCATCGAACACCTGCACAACTACAGTTAAATAGGCTTTACTGACTTGTGTCGACATATGTTACATAGAGCTTTTACGTTGTGTGACGCATTTCCGGGTCCATTTTCTAACAAAATCCGCCAAAACAAAACCAAAATGTTTATCTACAATTCATCCTCCACTTGCAACAAATATAACTCTGTATAACAATTCCTGCTGCGAAGAAAAAGGTGAGAAAAATCCTCACAGACCTGTCTATCATATAGACCCAAAAGTCGCTTTTTCATAAGAGTAACGTCACGCTCTGTTATTAGAAATAGCCATCTATCTTCCGATTATTGATTTATCGTCTAGATTCTCTCACTCTCTACCTCCATCCTGCTCTAGTTTTTGCTGATAAACTGAACAAAATATGTTCAGCGATATAACAAATAAGCTTTGAAAGAAGGAAGGTATACTGAACATAAGACAGAAGTGGATACAGGAATAGGAGAAGGGGAGGGGGGGGGGAGGGAGCCGGAAAACTTCTGCATAAGAGAAACCTCTATGACTAACCAGAGGACGTCTGGGGATCACAGAATAAAAGGGAACCTTGGCCCCTTGGGACCCCTAAATTCACCCATGCAAGAATGACACGTATTGTGACAGTCTTCCAACATGATTCTTGTTAATTGCTTCAAACGCTACTCTTATCATTTATGACGTCACACTTCAAAAAGATGTCGTTACCCTACCTACTGTTTAGTCCATGAAAATTTAGTCTCACAAATTGGTAAATCCGAAATGTGTGTGTTAATTTAAAGGACATTACATGACCGTACAAGGATTTTGAACTTATCACTGAATAGTTGATTAGGACAGGGTTGACAAAAATATGTTAATACGAAAGTAAAGGCATTTTTAACGATGATGTTGTCACACATATATCTCTTTCTGCCTTCCATTCTCGCTCTCTTTCTTTTCTCATCGATTCTCTCTTCACTCCTTTTCTAATTTCTTTTTTTTCATTTCTTTCTTTCTCTCTTTCGTCCTTTCTTTTTTCTTTTTTGCTCTTTCGTTTTTCTATTTTCAGACACTCTTTGTTTTTTAACTAGAAAATCTAACGGAGATAAATTACGACGTTTCGATGACATCTTGCCATCATTATTAAGTAAGTTTATTGCTTGGAAATTTGCATACAATAAGATTGTTTAAGAACAATAGACTACTCCTTTGTTTTGTTTTCTAAATCTTATTGTATGCAGATTTCTAAGCAATAAACTTACTTGATAATTATGGCAAGATGTCATCGAAACGTCGTAATTTATCTGCGTTAGTTTTTCTAGTTAATATCATCTCTAAAGTTAATCTTTCTTTCTTCCTTTGGAGCATATTGTACCATTGTACATTTAAATGGAGCATATTGTACCCTTTTGATTATAATCTAATCTAAGGGAATGAATACGTTATGATTATACGGAGCCCCTTTTGACTAACCATGTTTTATCGTGCCGGTATACATGCAGCAATCTAGATCCATCCTGTGATTCACAGTTAATCAACCCTGCTACCCTTATCTCTGCATCTTTGCCCTCGGGAATCTCGTATGTTTGTACATATGAAACGAAATATTCGCCCATTCTTTATGCTTTGAAAATAATCAAAATAAACAGCTGCTGATGCAAACACAAATGTTTTTTTAGGTATAAGGATTTTTTTACTATATGGGTTTAAAGCATATCGTTTGAAATTAAGAATGAAAGATAGGAAAAAAACAACAAACAAATAAAGCAAACAAACAAACAAACAAAAATAACAACAACAACAACAAAAACTAGGACTTTTGATTTTCATCACGATCATTGCAGGAAGTCTAGAACTGAACGCGTTTCCACAGAAGAGTATTAGGCAGTACTATAAATGTGGAAATATTCATTGGAATCCGCTTTATATTCAACGAGTTATTTTTCCTTTTTTTATTTACTGCAAACCTGAGACCAACTTATGGCGTTGTCAGTTACAAAATTTGCATATTCGAAAAGAGAGAATCCCTGTTAAAACAGAACAAGATATCGAGAAACGGAAAACGCTTGCCTATTCTTCTTTCTTTACAAAGCACTACTTAATAAAATAGAGATTGGATGGGCAAGTTGTTCGATTCATGATCACTCTAAGTAGCAATAGGAACTATTGCAATAGTGAACTATTTATGCCAGGTGTAGCGGGCTGGCAAGAATTATGGAGCATCAAAAATCCATGACGGGATAACAAAACAATTATGCAGAGAAACAGGAAATAACTGTCTTAGAGGGTGTGGGGTCATGATGTTAAGTGTGTCCCCTAGCATGAATAATAACTGGTCCTTAAGTGACTCCACGGTGCTTTAATTGACAGGATACTTGACACTACATACGTGACAATTCAAGCTTGTCATTTTTGCTTAAAGATTTGAGAAAGCCATGTATAGTGGCGGATTTAGGATAAGCAAAATGCGCTAATATACTTCTTACTTACTCAAGACTAATCCGGCTAAGGATAAAAGCTCACCCACTTGTAGATGTACATTTCTCAAACACATTTGATGTAAAAAAAAAAAAAAAAAAGTGCGTTTCTCACGGGACATATTTTCCAGATCCCCATCGACTATCACAGGGTGCGGTCTAGAATATCCTAAGGTGTCTTTGCATGCAGCGACGAGGGGGGTCAGGGGTAGGGGTAGGGGGTGTTCTATGAAATACACCTGCAAAGAGTTTCTGTTATTGCTGTCATTATGCAGTTTTTGCTTTCACATCATATAGATAAACTGGTATCCCCTCGAGACACTATTGGACTTTACTTTCCTCTTCCTATTGATCAAATTTACCCACCAAATCTCCCTTACACTATAAATATATATTATAGAGATATAAACGAAGAAATCTAGTTTCTATTTATTTAGAAAATTAAAGTTAATCAAGCCTATTCGATTATTTTTTATCATTAAATTTTACTAACAATAAAGAATAATCGTAAATTTGACTTCGAAACGTCGCATCAAACTCACCTTTATTTGTTAGTACAATTTCAAAATCCTTGTCACTAAGGATAATTAAATTTCTCGCAAAATTTCTCAACCATTAAAAAGTCGTTCATTTTAGTTTCAATTACTATATCTTTTTAACTGGGAAAGATGTCCGCTTAGAATTCGAAGTACCTTTCACTTTTTCGATTGATTGCTGTCTGTCTTTCATATGGACATGAATGTACCCTTTTTTATTCTACTAATTTCGAACAAAAATATTGATTTTTGAAAAACGATTAATTAATAATAAAAACTACAAAAATATTTTTCTGTTTCGTTGAATGTTATTTCAAATTCTTTAATTCAAAGTACTGTTTTTTGCTTGTCTGTTTTTGCTTGTTTGTTTTTTCTTGTTTTGACTAAATGGCCGCAATGCTGATATGAGCTTAGTTACCACCTTTTATTCTAAACGGAGATGAGACTTCCGTGCGGGAAAAGAAAATCAATAGAAAGAGTTGAAAATAGCCATATTGGAATCCACTGATATTTTTGCGTGTAAGGCTACTCGTGTGGTTAAGAAGGCGCAGTCAAGCTTTGATGAGAAATGCTTCGAGTATTACAATTTCATTTTTTTGGCTGTTAATTGCAAAGGGCGTAAACTAGACTATTTTGAAGGTTTGGATCTGTCTTCTAGATTGTTCTGTAATTATTTATCTATCCCCTGGATGTCGTTAGTGCCACTTCAGTGCTTTCTGCACAAGCTACTCCTTTTCCGAGAACCCACTTGCAAGGTTCGAAAACAATGGCGTCGCGATAAAAGTGTTTACAAGGCTACTCATTCGAATTTCTTGCAAGTTGTAGCTTGACTTTTTAGAGTTTTGCGTGCCTTGCCATCTTTATATGCTCGTTCTCTTTATTGAAAACATGGCTCATCATTATCCTTCATGTTGTTTAACTTTTTAAATGTTTTTCGACTTGTTTTTAGGGATTAAAAACAGTCTTGAAATAAAAAGCGATTGCGGTAAATGGGAACTGCATAGCAAGGATGTGAAACTGCTTCGTTATACAATTCCTCTTAAACTGTTTATCCATCTAGCCATCCATCTTTCCATTCGTTCATTCATTCATCCATCTATCCCATTATGAAACCATGCATTTATTTATTTATTCAGCACTTCGTTTCCTTCCCAAACTCTACCCACGTCTATCACAGTATTGTTTTAAGTTTTCATTATCGTGTGAATAAACATCAATATTCGACTGGGGTGGAAATACTAAGCGAATCAATAATTTTCGAAAACACTTTGATACTTTTACGGAAATAAATCCACGCGATAAATTGCCTTGTGAAATATTGGCTTTCCTGAGAATGATATGTATTTTCCGTCTTAATAAAGATTGAACAAAACAACTAAAACTTTACGATTTTAATTACCGGTGAAAAACTAAAAAAGGTGAAAAACTAAAAAAGGTAAAAATCAAATGGAAAATATCCCGTCTTTTAGATATTTAGACGATTAAGAACGAGCTCCAGTTATTCATGAAAACAAAATATTGTATAAGTATTGTTTTCTTTATAATACTGGAAATAACACTTGTTTGTGACTTACCTAGTTTTGGTAAAACTTCCCATTCTCCTGGCAGACATTGAACCATCCATTCAAACAGACCCTTTTACCATCCTTGTAGACGCCTGTATTCTTTATACCAACTTTGATTTCAAATGTAGTGCACCGTAGTTGCTTTACCGATGGATGATGCTCAGAAGAAAAGCAATCCAAGAGAGAGCAGAAACTGATAATTCTGCCTACTAATTTCCAAATGTTTCCAGCACACAGCAGTCCTGCCTTCGATGTATGCCTTCTTGAAATCTTGAATAATTAGTTTTTAGCAGAGTTTTAGACTAAATATCAGTGTATTTTTGTGGTCATAGCCCGATATCTCGGCGTGTGATTTAAGATAACAGCTTCTGGTTCAATCTGAAAACAAAATGCTCTTATCGCTTATTTAGTAACTATCGTAGGGGCTGGAGAATAAACCAGATTCATTCCGTTTTCTTTGACTGAAGCTTTTAAACGTAAAAAAAGCAATAATGATTTCAAAGTAGCTTAAATGTCCTAAGAGACCGGTCATTATTTATGGCCTAATTTAGGGATTTCGGGATTCGGGGGAAGCATAAGATATAGCGACAAGCGTGATGTGGATCAACAAAAAGAAACACAACCAACCAACCAACCAACCAGACCGACAGACAGACAGTAAGGGGGTATCACATAAATTTGTTTGACAATTATGGGGGGAGAGGCACTTACGTTCCATAGTGCCTCAGAGGGAATATCATAGTTTTTAGGGTGTCACATCAAAAATTCTCCCCGGTTGCAGAAAACAACCGTCACCCGCAAGTGTTACAGGTATACTTGAGTACTTAAAGGTGGCTCGATCGAAATAAACGCACGTCTAAGGCGCATCGTTAAACTCTCCCAGAATCGTCAATTTTTATGTAATTTAATAGGAATGATAGACGATGTAGAAATAAGTTGGAATTGTACGTGAATTATGTACAAGTTTGCAAAAACTAGGCACTACCTTTTTTCATAAAATGCAATTTAAACAAAATTGAGCGCTAAAATTTTGACCAAATTTCCAGAATCATGTATCAATAACCGAATCTAATTACTGGGAAAGTTTGGACTGCTTTTGCGTCATCTATATTTGGCTTTTATACCACCGAATTTCACGAAAAGAATTGTCAATATTTCGTAGAAGTAACTGCCAATTTGCTAGGTTAGATAGCAAAAAAATTGTGTCCGTTCGTGTAAGTTAAGTTTTTTTTCCCCAAAATTTCACGTCTACGGCGTCTACGAATAACCCATGAAGCTGAAAAAAGGTTTCCATAGGAAAGTTCCTGGCCATACTTCGAAAGTATTTGTGAAGCTTGAGCGAAATTATTGCAAGTAATAATGTGCTACAAACACCATCAAGACATAGATAGAGATGCCCTTGAAATCCATCTTTCTAGAAAAGACAGTTTTGTAATAGTGTTCCATTCACAGTGGTCCCACTGTACTCGTGTATGAGAATGGGAGCAGACCTGGCGGAGCTCTCCACCGAAACAGCGCAACGCGGGAGAGCACCGCAGGTCGAAGGAGTACAGCGAGGCCACTGATACAGGAAGCGCTCCGGACACCGAACAGCCTTTGCAGGTTTGAATTGAACTAACTGATATGCTAATCAGTTCTCATACATTTGTACAAGTGAGATCGCTGAGAAGCAGCAGTACCTCGTATTTTTTCACGTTTTATTCGAGTTTTCGTCGCGCCTCCTCGCCCGATGAAAACTCGGCTTTTAATGTTGTGTCTTCTCAGCCGATAAAACTGCGAGCTTTGAATTTTTTGAGAAATAAAGGTGAAACCTCTGCACTTACTGCTGCTGTTTGGAAATTTGATATTGTTCTTTTATATTTTTTTGATATATACCATGAATTTTGATGACGATATGCCTGAAATTCAAAATTCAAAATGAAATCTTTAGTATAGTGCATACATACCCAAAATTTCGACAACCATTTCGACAACCTTTTTTTGCCCAAGAAACATGGGCTTTTGCAAGGGGCCGCGATTTGCTACTCCCTGGGAATAGCTCTTGTTCTAGGGAGAATTTGCAAGGGATCCGCAAATCGCAGACACCTTTGGAATGGTCTAGGGTGCCATGTCTTCTACTTCTTTCGCTACGTATTCTTGCGTTCTTTGTAGGTTTTCCAAACCGCGATACATTCCTTCCTTTGCGGCCAATAGTAGTTCTATGGTTTTTTTTCTACCCGCAAACCAGATATGAATTCCAATAGCTGAGACTGCAAGTACGAGCATGTAGGAAGAAGAACTTTCTTTTTTCTAAGAATTCACATAGTTTTTGTAGTTGCGCAAGCGTCCTTGTTGGTCGTAGTATTTGCTTTCTCCCGGATAGGTAGTATCTCCCATATGTTCGTTTGGATATTGGGCAATCCATTTTTTCCAGACTTCTCTTTGTTGTCTCTTTTCGCACACCATCTGTGTCGATGTAGAAATATTTCTTTTTGTCTTCTACTTTTCTTGCATGCTTTGGTTGTGGCGAAAAATATCCAAGACAAGCATTCCCATGGCGAAGAAGGAGGCTGCTGTTCCCCAAGCTCTGTTTTCTTCCTCTTCTTCTGGGTCTTCTATGTCGTCGCTTTCTTCCTGGTCTTTTTCTTCTTCTTCTGGGTCTACTTCTTCTTTCTCTTGCATTTCTTCTAGCGACCTTTGCTGTTCCTCTTCTTTTTCCTCTAGTCTTTGTAGTCTTTCTCTATTTTTGTACGTTTCCTCTAGATGCTTTTCCCCCAAAGAAAGAATATTTTGTTTTTGTGTTTTTGTCTCTTTGTCTATATGTATAGACGGAACTGTCTATCCCAGTCTATACCGTCTAGACTGTTTGGACTTGTGCGACTTGGCAAATTCCTAGACAAGTTCTTTCGCAACAATAAAGATAGTCCAGACGACTTAACTGTCGATAGTCTAGGTTTCAATGATTCCAGACGACTACTGTGTTATGTGGACAACCTTGTCTTTGCGTTTGTTTTTTGTTGTTCTTATCCTGTCTGTTCTAAAGTACAAAGGTGGCTCTTTGTCCCAATCTACTTTTTGGACTTCTTCCTTTAGAAAATGCCCCCAAGTGACAGGTGTTTTTGCATGGAAGCAACTACCCTCGCATTTTTCACTTTTTTTTTTCTAGAAATAGTATTGTTCTTGTTTTGCCTCTATACTCTGTTTTTGCATAGGACCAACATTGGTATTCTCCTTCCTCCATATGCAAAGCCTGTACACATTCTTTGTTGATTGGAGCAAATTCTTCCCATAGTTTTTCTGTAGGTCTTGCCTGCCATTTGCACTGCCAAAGCGTCAACCTATCTAGCGTTACATTCGTAACGACAGCAACTCTAGAAAATGCCTCGATATAAAATTACATTATATGCGATACATATAATGTTGGTTATTCGGTTATCTTTTTAAAAACTTAATTACCTTTCTAGACGTCTGCTCTTCACAGTAAGTTCATTTGTCCCCTCTTGCCTCCCTTCTACTCCATTCTTGGTCAATCTTCTTCAGGCATGAATGCTTTTTCAGTCCTGTAAAACGCATACTTGTCCAATACTCTGACAAATTTATGCATAGCATTGTATTCTATTCTATTGTATTGCGTCGTTCTCAATTGTATCGTATCGTTAATCTATTGTTATGTGGATATAATACAATACAATGCTATGCATAAATTTGTCAGAGTATTGGACAGCCCTCGTAAAACGATAACAAGGATTGACAAGGAATGCGGACCCTCAGTCTTTCATTTTCTCGAGAAACTCTTTAGCCGGTCCTAAGATTTCTTCGATTTTTTTTGGATCGTCCCCTTCTCGCAACATCTGATACCTTGAAGAAATGTATGAAAATATCAGCTCATCATCATCATCAGATTTGATATTTTATTTATTTATTATTATTATTATTTTTTGTTTGTTTGTTTGTCATTTGCAGTCATTGTTAGATTACACCTTGGTAACCCTTCACGGAGCATGCATTTATATTTATAATCATTGGTTAGACATAACTATTTGAACCAAATGCAAACCATAAAACATATATCACTACTTAGACCGGTCATTAGTTTATCGCCTTAGGGGAAACATATGAGGGGGCGGAAGCCTTTTCCTCTGACACCATAAACATCATATAATCCCCCCTCAAGGCACAACAAAGCAGGTTTCATGTGACGGTGAAAAGCTCATGGCACGAACACGGTCATGACACGGTCAAGGCACGGGAAGGCACTTAAAAATTCTAGAAAACATCACGATCGCACCAGGGCACGCTTGCAACACGGACCGCGAGCTTTTTACAGTCATACAAATCTGCTCTATGACCTCAGTGATCCCCTCATTATCAATCGGCGAGTTTACTCACAATTTTATGCGAACCCTCTTTATTATCTTTTGTTGTTTAGCTGTCGTCCTTTGCAAAACTTTTCCATAGTCCCTAAATTGTCCGACGCAACCCGCCCCCTCCCTGTCTGGCGATAAGGAATGACCAGTCCCCAAACATGCTTTGAAGTCGCGGTTCCAAGCAGAAGGGAAAACATTTTGTATGCAGACTGACTCGCAGTTTAATCTTCTGCCTAATTTATTACTTTTGATTCATGCATGCCAAAGTTGCTCAGACACGAAAGATTACAATGAATAATTCTTTAATAATTAGGGTCATGAATTAGCAAGGGGAAAAGGGTAGGAGAAAGGAGGAGGGTCGCCATTTTTTGAGCGTGGGTCAAGATAGATCATGAAAAGGAAGAGGGAGGATCACGCAGACTGATTATGCTAAGTCAGGATCACATTAAGCATTAAATGCTAGAAAAAGAGACACGCCATTTGTAGCTCTAAATTTTCGATCTCCACCCCCCACCGACACCCCGACCCCCCCCCCGCGCCACCCCGCACGCTCTACCCACCCCCCTCCCGCTCC